>JAULCC010146132.1:0-13535 GCA_032358795.1 Nuttallia obscurata
CTGGGTACAGATTTATTTGGAAGGTTTTCTGAGGCAAGACCAAACCAATCTCACAGACTATACCAGGTAAGTATTCTTGATTTGTGATCAGTAATTTGTTTTGTGTCTATTGTCATTAACAGTTCTTTCTAACTTATAATGTTTGAAAACAAGAGATGGATAATAATCGCAAAAGTCAATAAAAGACGGGGTCGGCAATCTATCTGCCATAACAGCTGATATTTTCAATAACTTAAAAGTTCGTAGCTGTATAAGACAATGACAATCAAATCCGACGGATGATTCATATTATGGTCTCTTATTTACAGACAATTTGATAATAACAAAATAGATCAGTTATTTCATTGGTTAAACAAAACGATAAATAGACCAATCATTGGCTTCAGTTTGACCATATTACAATTTGCATGGTAAAATTGAAGGTTAGGGCCGAGGGATATACTAAGGAATAATTATAATATCACAGGTTATTGTTTTAGTGTTTCTCTATAAATCATCATTTAAAAATTGAAATACATTTGTTTTCAAACAAGAATTATGTAAAAAGATGAAGTTTAAAATCAAGAAAACTCAAACTATTTGGGTAGTTTTTGTTAAAAAGGCATTAGATATGAGAAAGTGAGAAAGCGGTTAACTGAGAAAAAATATAAACTTTTGAAGTACACATGAAAAAGTTAATATTTTCTCAGTTATATATGATGTGGCCAAAAGCAATTTAGTCTGCCGATTTCCAGAATAAACTTGTTTTTAGTTGGGTGAGGTGAGTTTGGGTGTTTCTCTATAAATCATCATTGAAAAATTGAAATAAGTTTGTTGTCGGACAAGATTTCTGCCAATGGCAATTTAGGTGTTTTATGGACGTAAGTAATTTGCGTTGTGTTTTGTTCAGGATTATATGATTTGTTAGGACAAGGAACAAATATTTTAAATGGTAGAAATGTATCTTGAGACTTCTAATAACTTAGTGCCCTGAGCATTAAACACTACATAGACATAATGTGTAATTAAAGAACCTAGTTCTAAACACGAATAAAAAAGCTCTTACATTTTCTAGCTAGGTAGGGCGGTACAATTTAATATGTACATGCGCTATAAACCTTTGTGAGTTTCGTGTGAGTAAACACAAACGTTACTGTCTCACTGTAAACTCACAGTGGTGATAAACATAAGCAATCACGCACATAAAATCAGTCATGTTATCTATCCCGAGATTTCTCTATGAATAATTTACACAAAGGTAGCGGTTACGTAATGAGATAATTATTTATTCTTTTTTATGTAGGCAAATAAAGTTAAAAAAAAACAACAACATCACGTACTGATCATCTAATGGACGCAACGAGGTTATCGCAGCTCACATTGCAAGAATTCTCCTACCAGAATGAACCATAAGCGTCGTGTTTGAGCATCAAAAATTGCTAATTTATAGGCATTTGTTAATATCATCGTGGGTTAACATGTGTCACAAACGTTGGAATCGAATTAAACTTCATTTACATTTAGTTTATATAGATATGCGTATGAAACTTTATAAAAAATTTAAAATAGAATATTTCATTAAAGGCTGGAGTTTTGTTTTTACAAAAAACAGGATAAATGTTACATGCCCATGCTACACAAGGGCTGATTATAAAGTTCCTTGACAAATATAATAAAACATCCAGATTAATATTAGTGTCCCGATTTATTAGTTTAACCATTACACTACATTTTAAGAAATCACACTGTAAATTCGTTTATTGAATTCCCGTCACATAAAAGCAAAATTGATTATTATAGCAACGGAGTGTTTCAAAACCACCGCAGTTGAATTACTTGATATTATTCTGCACTTTTAACGTATTTTTTAAACTTTATTTGGTGCCAATCTCGAGAATGACGTCAATATCAAATAACATAACGTCATACGACGTCAGACTTATTTAAAATAGTTAACCCAAACAACTCCCACCCACATGTGTGTCTCATATAACCAATACTAAAACTTTACTTATACAACTCACACTACTTATAAGATGTTATAGGCTTAATATGTCAATGATGATGTATTGAGTCATTACAGAACAATTTCACTAGATGATTGTAACATCTATCAAATGTCTATTCGTATTCGATCAAATGTCATTGTGGGTGACTCGTACAAGTTACAACAGTCAGGCATAGTTTATCTCTGATATTTCTTAGAGACGCCTTTGTAAGCTGGCTTATTTCCTGTGAACGGCAGCCGCATACGATTTATTAGATTGTGTTGCTTTTTCGACCATACAGTAAAGCGGAATTATTAGTGATTTTGACAAATTAACTAAATTAAATATTTGATATAATTTGATAAGCTCACCTATATTTATATAGAATACTGAGAATTTTTTTTTTTATTGTTAACCATTAGAAGGCTGTAAATATGAAATATACAAATTTCACATCGTGGTCCATTACACATAATTCTACAATATTGATGAGTCGTTAGTCAAAACAAAGTTGGGAGGATTTGCATAAGCCATCTAAATAAATATTTATCATACAATTGACAGATATTCTAGCAGTTTTCATATCTTGTATCTAAGTTGATTTTAATCGTAATATTTCTAAGGAATTATTTCATAAACTTCAATAGCAACTAATTTTCTAGTCAACATTTGCATTGATAACCCTTGCATAACAATTGTTATAACCATGTAAACAGTGATTATGGCAGTGTTCTGATAGTGTTATACAACAGCTTCATTTGATACTGGCAACACACTCTTGATCTATGTACTGGAATCGCTAGCTTACATAAACATAATTCTTAAAAGTTCTGAATTAATTAGACATTGATAATTAATTCGAGTTCGATATCTGAACAAGTGATTATTTAAACACAGATACACATTTCCAAATGAAAGATACCGTTACGTTTTTTAATTTTCTATTGTGTTTTTTAATCGTCGTCGTTGAATTAAAATGAAAGAAAACGTTATGATATGGCATGACATCCTCTTAGATAGAGTTTTGTGTTCACATGTGTTACTTGAAACAGAAGCGAACACACCCTCATTGGTAAAAATATTGAATGTGCCTTATATTTGAAATACAAATAGTCAGATAATTATTTCTGATAAAGAAAATAACTGCGCTTTTTTATACCAGCTTTCGTGTTTTGTCGTTATCGCAACTCGCGCTTTGTACATGTACTTTGATGTATAAAAACAAAAAGGCAACTGCCCGGCAAATATTCAAAACTATATTCTATGTTTCACGAAACACACTCGAAGGGTTTATTATTGGAACAAATTAATGAAAATTGTTATATCTAGTGAAACACAATGATTAATGAGTAGTAGAGATTAAACAGAATACATCCTTTCAGATATTTTGAAGAAATATCAATTCTAACTACATCTTTGTTATTTGTTATTACTTTTATCTTAATTCTGGCGTAAAAGAAACAAATACACAAACAAATAGTCTTAATCAATAAACAGCAGGGGGTGGATTATGAATTACAAAATCAACTACATTATATATTTTTCCAAAAATGATCACTATTGTATAAAAATTAAAACAAAACGTTTAAATGTAGTGATATCCATGACGTAAAACAATACGCAACTTAGTATAACAATAATGACACATTCTTAACTCACCGCCTTCTCACGATATATTAGTTGAAAGTTTTAACTATCAGGCTCATAGTTTACACTAAAAAGGCATTTAAGACTTCCTAATCTATGTTGCACCTAGAAAATTGTTGAAGCGGAAGAGAATATAGCTTATATCCTGTCCGTCCGTTTATCTGTCTGTCCCAAGTTACACACCTCTGTTACACACCACTACTTTTTAATCGATGGACCGATACTGATGAAGCTGTGTATCGTAACAGTACATGACCTAAGAATATGACTGAAGGAGGATAACTCCGATCCGAAACATTTTCAAAGGAAACAATTGATATAACTTGGTTTTGTTTTGCAATACAAATGTATGTGGCGACATGTCTCGTAAGGTTTATTCTTTAAATATCTAAACCTGCATATTTCTAGCACGCGGCAGTATTTTGAAACTATTGTATTGCATCCCGGGGATAAAACGTTTTTGAAAAACAAAACACTATTGAATTCCAACAAAACACATAGTACTCTTGTAGACAGTGCTGTGAATTAATTCGATCCATTTCTTTGTCGTTTAAGTCAGTCTCTGTATAGAATTTTGACCCAAGCTACACACCTCTCCAATCGAACAAAGATTTCCTGCTCAGACATTTGAGACTTCACATTTCAGATCTTTTCTGTTGTTTTTATCTCAAAGAATTTGTGATTTTTAGCTAGCCTTTAAAACTAATTTTGCTAGAGGTGTACAATGAATTCAGATACTTTTTTATCATTTCAGTGTATTGTCATTCACATGCCTTCTCATGAGAAATTTCCGCGCTTGCACGGGTACATTTGTATAAATTTCATTTAAAAAAGAAGACAATGCAATGATTCGTTTTTCATAGTATATCTTCATTATAATATGTTTCTTACTAGGCCATTTGATATCTATATATATAACATAATCGGAGTTATTCTCTCCTGGTCCTGTCCCATTAATTCCAATGGCACTTATGAAATTCCTTCATGTCGCACAATAAGTTAAAATTATGTGTCGATAGAGTATTGATACTTGTAAATCTATTTTCAAAGGGTTCAACATTTTACTGTAACAGCTTTTCATATACATTGTCTGTTCAATGTGAGCGCTGGCTTTTTAGGCCATTACGGTTATGGGTTATTATGAAAATATAAAGTTTATACAAAACATGCACAACAATTTAAGAAATGCACATCTGTACCTCAGTCTCAGGCATATATGATTGACAGTAAAAATATATATTTATATTGTTACATATCTGTTTGTGTCCCTTAAATAAATATACCACTTTACTTTCTTTAATAGTTTATAATAAGTTTGATATGTTGAATGCATACTTCTATATCTCCGACTGCTAAAGCGATTTTCGAGTTTTCTTCCATGGCGTTATACATTTTGAATGCTGTAATGCATTTCTCACGAATAGATTCTGACATATTCCTATAGTTCTCTTTTAACCAGTATCCGGCCGTCAGCTCTATTATCCACTCCTACGAAATCATAGCCCATAGGCCAAATAGACACAATTCTCACTTGCCTGTCTTAACGTGATGATAGAGTGCTTCTAGGCACAGATGAATATCTCTTAATATTCCCTACAAGGACTTAATTATTATGGAGATCTGCAGACGTATTAATTATTTTCAGCTGTAATCATTCCAGATAAATCGTAAGCCGTATGACTGACTATCACATGCGATGATTTATCTAGTTTAACCTTGACCAGTTTACCGTTGCGAATTCAAGGGGTTGGTTTGGTTCCTTTTGCTAGTTATATTATAGATTTAAACGTTATTGAAAAGGCTATTAAAGTATGTCCGTTGCATAATTTGTTACAGAGTTATGCGGTAACAATTGTTTCAATTATAAAGTACATAGTAATGTATCTAATGATATTTTTAAGTTTCGCCTAAAGCAGACTTTGATTTGTTTATTGTTTTGCTTACGTTTCGATTTCCCTTTTTATACTCGTAAATGCCTTTATACTTATTTAAAGTTATAGGAGCAAAAAACTAAAATGCAGGATAACAGACTAGTTAAAAAACTTACAATATGTTAAATACTATTCTGATAATTATAAAATAGAATAGTTTTCTGGTGTTAAGTGTTTACTGAAAACAAATGGAATAGGGTTATCATCGGAAGCCTAATGCTCTACTAATGTTAATTTGTTCTTAATATTATTTTTTGCCAACGCCTTAGAGACAAATGCATTCAATTATTGTCTTCAGTGCTATCAGAGTGTTTAAAACTTACTCGTTTTGACGTGCATACAACCAGATTTTATCATGATGAGTTCTTGGACATCGCTAACACGGGAAATTAGCATTAACAAGACTACGACATCATCTAATGACATTGAAACCTTATTGAACTTGCAAGACAAATTAAAACAGACATACACTTTAGAGTATGCAAACTGTGTGAAAATGGCATAGAGGACGAATTTTATTTGTTATGGTTTTTCAGAAAATGACAAAATATGGGAAACCAATATCCCGAGGAAATATCTTTCAAGAGCTTATAAGCGTACATTCTGTAGTTTTACGAATAATCTTAACCCAGATGCAATGATATACATTGCTTTTTATTCTTATTACGGTTTTATGGAGCGTTCACATTTACTATCAATTGAAATTGAAATGTGTCTCTGTTATCTGCAGTCATGTATCTCTGTTATCTGCAGTCATGTGTCTCTATCATCTGCAGTCATGTATCTCTGTTATCTGCAGTCATGTATCTCTGTTATCTGCAGTCATGTGTCTCTGTTATCTGCAGTCATGTATCTCTGTTATCTGCAGTCATGTGTCTCTATCATCTGCAGTCATGTATCTCTGTTAGCTGCAGTAATTTACTTTGCGATCGCTATTGCGTACTCTTTATAAACTTTGAATATATTTGTTTCTGATCATTCAGCGATAAGATTCAGGCTCATTCTTTATTTAACAAAATAATAATCGTGTCCGTTGGTTTTAAAATTTCGGATTCATATGTTTATGTTGCTCCATTTCTCAGTTAAAGCTGTCTAAATGTTCTCTGCAAATGGGTATATGCATTTTCTGACACCATTGAGAATGCTTTATTCTATATTTAATTTTTAATTTCAGATAGGCTGTTTGTAACATGTATATATTAATCAATACACTGTACGTTTCAACAAATAGAACTGGTAAATTTATTGTCAGATACTTGTCGTTTCACCCTTTCCGTTTACGTGTTGATGTTGGTGTCCGTCTTTTATTTACAATTAAAGGCATAATAAAGCGCACATTTGCAATGATTTGATTCTTGTTTAAATGTCAAACGAGTTGTTTATTGCATTGTAAGAGCAAACAAAAATTCGAGAATTTCTCAGCAATTTCTTAGCATATCATCGATGACATAACACGCATGGTGGTACAAACCGCATACTACAATTTGATTTAATCACATCACGAGACGCATCCGTAATGTTTAGCTACGAATGAAGGGCGTCAGTTTTATTTTCCGAGCTGCTAGTAAAATCAGAAACAAACACGTTGATCTATCGTTTACACGTTTGAATGGAATTTCACATAGTAAACCACACGTGTTCAGCGATAGCATTATATTTATGAGTATGCATACAAGCCTGCTATACGCGATTGAGACTGCCACAATGAATACAACCTATTGGTATCCTCATTGTCTATAGTTTTGTTTGTGTTTCCCTCATTTATTAGGTATCTGTAATTAATCAAAATTTACTCAAATAATGTGAACATATATCTGAATTAGTAAATTCTCTCTATCTCTTTTTCTATTTCTCTTAATTTCTATTTCCCTCTCTTCACCTAGAACCCAGTAATGTGAATAACCACATCTTAACTTCTTTCTTATTTCTTAGCGAAGCTGAAGTTGTTACAATACCGACCTTGTGACACATTATTTCGTATGTTGCTGCCTCTTGCAAAATAGTGTAAACTACCATCGGCTTACCAATCTGATGTCTAATTATAATGATGAAAGATGTCCGTTTAAAGCACAGGCTAATTAATCAAGCTACAGAAAATCAGAAACAGTCAAAGATACGTACTTTATTCCTTAAATAGAAAAAATTAAACGGCCATAGGCAAAAAGTACAATAGGATTAGTACAGCTTCCACCTTATTTTTGATAAATGAAAAAACTACAGAAATTAGATTATTGAGAATTTATAACACTGGCAAACACATATCATGGTTGTAGCAATGCGACTTAGGCTGTAAATCTTCACAATTATCTAGCGGTAGTGACTTTTCATTGCTTAACTCAGTTTTCTTCAAAATAATGTCACTATATATGCATACAGTTCAGAATGCAAATGTTTGTACCTTTTATATGTATTTTGTTTTAATAAAAATGTTGATAATATGCATTCATATGAGATACTAAAACACAAGATATCTGATCTTAATTGAAACTGTTGACATTCATGCGTGGTTTGATTCTCCGGATAAGGTTTAGATAGCTACAAATTCTAACCTCTGCTCCTTGGCAATTGAAGCACTTAGTTCTGACTGCTTCTGAAGAAACAGGCTGAATAGGGTTTGCACAATTTAACGGTTTGAATTGACCATGTTTTTAAATTATGATTAAAAGCCAGAATTATATTATCTAAAATTTGATATCTATGGAAGTGTTAAATGTCTGTTTTCTTATTATCATTATGCTTCTAGTTTATTGTTTCTATTTGTTATCACTATGTGTATACATGTTTTTATTCGAAGGCCTCTAAGAAGATTAGTTTGTCGACTAATAGAGCCACCCTCATAGAATAAAATTTTCCATTAAGTCATTCGTAGATTCTGATAGCACCACAATTATTGATTATCTCTTATATTTTGGTGTTTAAGAAAAGAACTTCTCTGTATGGGGTATATTAAACCACAATTTTAAAATCTTTGTATTTCACTTGAAAATAGTGTTTTTACAATGCAACACCCATAACCGATAAGATATGCATTCATGATAATGCTTTAAATGTTCAATCTATTTCACAATAAGAACGTTATAAAAACAATTTCAACACATCCATAACATAATGGCAAATACCATGCATCATTTATCATTTTCCACTACTGGTTTAAACATGCTCCGGGCGTTTCGTTTCAATACCGGGATTTCACTAGTGACCGGTCACTATTGAGCCTGCGAAACTCGAAAATTGCGACACACTACAAAATTATCTCTCTAACGCGGATAAACAAAACATTCGAATCTCACGGCATGTGAAAATTATGACACATCGCAAAATTATCTCCCTTGCGCGGATAAACAATAAAAATGTCTTGCAAGTGAGAGAAATTTAAATAAAATTTGTATGTCTCACATTTGTTATACTCAAACAGATAGAACATGAATTTACGGGCGCCATGCAAATTAATGAATTTTTCAGGACCAGGCCATTTATTCTGCATAATGACCTACATCATGTCCTATCTGTTGATTATCAAACATAGTGTTACGACCAAAATATTTTACCTTAAATTCAGTTATTTTACTCAAGCATGAAGCTAAAACTATTCAGTTTTGCCCATAATTAAAACTAAAGTGTTACGCTGTAGATTGTCCTGATTCAGAACAAATTTGTGAAATCACATTTAAACGGTATTCTCATCTCTTATCAATCTAGAAATTTCAACCTTTTTCAGCTTCTAAGATAACTATTGGCTTCGTTAAAAAGTGCCATTATCATTCACTTTTAGAGGAAAAGTTTACTTTAAAGTACGGAGTAATATTTAGAATTGATGCTCATGGTTTAGACATTGTATTGAATGAAAGTGTTTCTGAAAGAAATATTTTGTCATCATTATCACATATATATGACGGATTGGTTAAAACGGACTGTGTAAGCTGTTCAAGACGAAACAAATAACTTAATTTTTTAATAGCTAGAATGTATTTTTCCCTCTATGCAAAATGCACAGAGGGTAGACTTTCAATCTTGTAATTTGAAATTTCTTTCGGTGGAAGAGGGGGGCATAAAAAAGCCGAACGGACTTATCTAAATATTGACTAATCTTTCACAATGCACACATTACATTATTGCTGAGTAGTAATTCAGAAACTATATACATATGTACCAACAATAAGCAAGGATATATCTGTTTGAAAATGACAAAATTGCTTTAAACTACTTCATATCGTATTAGTTTACCATTCACAACATATGAATTCAAGACACGAAAGCTGCTTCCAAGGTGAAATAACTGTAGCTATTGTAAGTAAATATTACCAGCCGGGAAATTTCTACTACGAGGATAAGGAAACAAACAAATCTGGGTGCTGATATGTTTGTCACGTCAAGCGTGTCACACTCGTGATTTATTGGGTTTACAACAACAAGTGACGACTGTTGCTAAGGTCACATGATCTAGGATATCAAGTCTGATTAAGCAGCTTATAAAAGAACTTCATCTCATATGCTCTTTCAACACATCAACATATATAAAACACAATGTGAACTACTGCGGATCAGAACAAAGCATTCCTTGGTAAATACAATGCTGTTAAAAAACATGTTTTTGAGTAGTTTTATATTATTCGTGATTGGATATGTTTTGTTTTTGTTTTGATTTTGCTTTTAGAATAAATTGCTCTTTATTTTTCAAACAAAATGTAGATGGCGCATGAGAATTACAGTTAAACATATACATTTCAAGAGGTTAGTAACATGGCATGATATATAAACGGATTGCTTTAACCCCTTGCGATACTTAACGAAAATATTAGCCCTGCTTTTAGAAGTGAGTATTAATATAATAGAGCACGCTTAAAAGTGGGCGAACATTTTTTGCGGCAAACAGTGCAGGCCTTGATATGCCGGTTCCTCGTTAGACCCTCAGATATGATTCTACGCTCATTGCATTGGGCTGCTAGTATCTAAAAGGGCTAGGAAATGGTAACAAAAATGTCCCTCTTGTGCGTCGTTTCGTGTTTTGTGTTACTAAAATATCTGTCCTTATACTTTTAGAGAAAAAAATGAGGTTGTTATACTTGTGTTGGGGAAATGTCTGTTACATGTAAATATTGTTTTAACGGTCTTGTTAATGTCATAAGGTGGAGAACAGATTTGTAGAGATAACTAACACGTTATGTAATATACACATATAAGGGTGTGTGTCGGTGTATGTGCTTATGTGTATTAATTTCAATAAAACTAAGCCATATGAGTACAACTGTATTCCTGAGCGCTGTAACATGCAGTATAGGATAAAGCATTCTCACAAGACACAGTAAACTGTCTTTTTTATTTGGAATTAACGTCGCTTGCACAACATATCAGTCATATCATTATGACAGATTTAATATATGTAGAGAAAACCCCGTTATAGTATTTGCATTATTACAGGCACAGAGCGCGTCCAATAGAACCATCGACCAACTATAAGACAGCTAGAAGTTTTGCAAACTTGAAAAACTCAAAATGCCTAGATCTGGCTTCGAACCAAAGGCAGTGGGATGTTGAGAAATTACACGTCAATGACCACACTCTCTTGACAACGGACGAGAAAAACAGATATTCAAAACTTCTGTTTTACATACTACGTAAGGTGTTGATATAAAGCAAAATAAAAACATATCCAATCAATAATGTTATAAACCTTACTCAAAAATATTCCCAGACTATATTCTTTTGTACAAAATTGTCCATTTACCACCTCTCCAAATACCATATCAAAAGTATAGATAACTTACTTGAGCAAACTCAGTGTGTGGCATATAGTAATATATATAACATGATCGGCAAACACGTCATACTACTGTACTGTTTAAAACACGAACATCTTTTAATTATTACCTGCTGTTTTAGTCATTCAGCATAATAACACCTTGAGGTTGCAACTAGATTTTATCTATATTTCATCCATTATGAGAACTTACTGATAGCATCAGCAGCTTCCGTGTTTACAGGCCTTGCTGGATTAATTAAAAGATCTCTATTCAACGTTAAATAATTAAATGTTGCATTAAAGTTCAGACAATAGCATCTCCTCGTTCACAATATTCGCACTTTAAAGAATATAGTTACAAAAAGGCGTTGCCAACGATCTTTTCTGACTGATAGGACTCACTAATTGAATGGAATAACGGAATCCAGAAAAAATGACAAAGAAAAAGTTTTAATCGCATTGCTTTGTCTTGGTTTTAGTGGCTGCATGTTCATACACCAGGTGTAAGTTAATCTTTGTAAAACTGCATCCGTGATGATAGCCAAATTTGCCCTGTGAAGACTTTAGTCCATTTTTGTATAAACAGGAGATATGAAATTTTAATTTACCTATGGGAAATGTATAAATACGCAAGTCATCAAAAACCAAACTAAGTTGATGAGATTTGCAGAATAACAACACTCAAGTTCGCTTCACCAAGTGTAATAATGCATACTGTCTTTGGATGTACTGGTTAATATTGATATGTTTCAGTATTTTTGTAACAAATTATTTAGGACTATTTATTTTCTATGTATGGTGGTTGTGTGTAACTGTTACATGTACCGTTTTAATTACCTGTCGGAGATATAGATATGTGTTTGTATAACATATGTTATTAATGCGACCGGTTCCTAAGTTTAAACATACTCTATGTTTTATGGCTTTAGCAGTGTCATATGAAAATTAGTTCTGCATTGTCCCGATATGGTTAAATAAATAGTTTAAGGATGGTGACGGTTTAGAGGTAAATAATGACAGGCATATCGACATATTTAAAACATGTATCTATATAATCTTGTTTGCCAGAGATTCCGAGCAAATATATGTACTGCTAATACAAATATAAATTTAGTTATAACAAATACATTTAAATGCAACCTGTAAGCAATCATATCTGTAAGGGTTCAAACATTGAAGTAATAATTATTTATCATTGTTATATCCCTTGAGGACTTTAGAATATACAATCAAATTTAAAATGTTCTTTTTGTAGTGACGTTTATATGAATGTTACATTACCTTGGATTTTAAGTTTGTATAAAAGTGCTAGGAATAAAATTAAAATGGGGACAAAACCTATATTGATGTAGATAAGACATTAAACGCAATTTGAACGTCTTAATTTACAGCGCATCCTTGAAAGTTAATCTTTATTGGTATATTTCAATCATACAAGCTGCCAGTGTTATGTTGATCTACAGAACATGATTCAATCAGATTTCCGGGGAGTTTTTAAAACGTTAAGCGTTTCTGGTAGTTATATTTACACGTAAGCACTAACCATTAAATACATGTTACATATCAATTTAGCAAAATGCTTTTAACATATATAAGTATGCAAACTTGCACACATATCTACTTAATTGATACAAATGAAGTTATTTGACGGAAACAAATTAAGCGATCGCCATTACAACTTTATTACAGGCTTTATTGCCGGTCTACGTTAATAACGTAAACCGAGGCGTCATGGGATTCATAAAGCACCTTTCTATATTCCACTACATTGCCATTATGCTGCACAGCAGAAAGCGCCTGCAGTAAATTATTGTCTTTCTATGAGAGAACCAGTCGTTTACTTGGCAACTTTACAAGTAGTTATTCAATTCATTTAATTCAATATAGGATAGCCTTTCATTAATTGTGTGGCGCGTGTTACTTCTAAAGTCAATAGTATTCTTTTATGTTAATGCAACGATCATGGAGATTATCCTTGTTAGCTCCCTTTTGTTTTGCAATAACAAAGGCTTATTCTATAAGTTCCAGTTATACAACAATTTCTAATTCCAAATTTATTTCCGCAAATTCAAGTTAAAAAATTGAATTTATTTGACAGGAATGTGCTAGACGTATTTTTGGCTCAGTAGTATTTCAGTCATATCGCGACGTCCAGCTCATTACAGGTAGAGGAAGACCCCGGGGGACCTCTGTACACTATTTTGGGCACAGAGTAGCACCCGGGTAGAACCACCGACCTACCTTCAAGCT
>JAULCC010146354.1:3081-13533 GCA_032358795.1 Nuttallia obscurata
TTACAAGGCCTTAAAACATATGTATAATCTACAGTCTTACAAGGCCTTAAAACATATGTATAATCTACAGTCTTACATGGGCTTACTACATCGTATAATCAGCAGTTTTACAAGGGCTTATAACATTGAATAACATACAGACTTACAAGGGCTTATAACATATGCATAATCTAGAGTTTTACAAGGCCTTAAAACATATGTAATTTCTACAGTCTTACAATGGCTTATTACATTGTTTAATCTGCAGTCTAACAAGAGCTTATAACATTGTATAAATTAGAGTCTTATAATGGCTTATCACATTGTATAATCTGCAGTTTTACAAGTACTTAAAACATTGCATTACCTACAGACTTACAAAGGTTTATAACATATGTAAAATCTACAGTCTTTCAATGCCTTATAACATATGTAAAATCTTCAGTCTTATGATAAAGTATAATCTGCAGACTTACAATGTCCTATAACATATATGTATTACTGAATTCTTACAGGGTCTTGTAGAATAATATAATCTACTCTATAACAAGAGTTTTTATATATGTATATTCTACAGTCGTACAAGGGTTTATTACATTGTATCATCTACCTTCATACAATGGCTTATAACAAATATATACTTTTAAAGTCTTACCAGGTGCTTGTGACATTGTATAATCTGCTGTCTTAGAGGGTTAAAACATATATTTGATACTGCAATCTTACAATCTTAATAGCATTGTATAATCTACAGTCTAACATGGGCTTATAACGCATCTATAAAATACAGTCATACAAAGGCTAATAACATATGTATTATATACAGCTTTACAAGGCCTTATAAGATAAGTATATTTAAAGTCTTACAAGGGCTTATAACATTTGTATACTCTGCTGTCTATCAAGGGCTTCTATATATATTTAATCTACAGTCTTACGATGGCTTTTAACATTTTTAAAATCTACATTCTTTCAGAGGCTTATAATATATATCAAATCTTACACACACACACACACACACACACACACACACACACACACATATATATATATATATAATCTTACATATTACCGCAGTCTATCAAGGGCTTTTACAGTTTAACTAGGGCTTATATAGGGCTTATTATAACGTATACTAAATCTTCAAGTTTACAAGGATTTAAAAAAAAATGTATTACCGCAGTCTTAAAAGGGCTCTATGTTGTTTAATGGGCAGTCTTACAAGGCCATCTAGCATTGTATATTCTGCAGACTTACAAGGACATCTGTCATTGTATATTATGCATTATTAACAAGGACATCTGGCATTATATATTATGCATTATCACAAGGACATCTGGCATTCTTTATTCTGCAGACATAAAATGGCATCTAGCCTTGTATATTCTGCAGACCTACAAGGGCTTGTATCATATGTATAATCTACATGAACAGTCTTACAAGGGCAAATAACATATGTATAGTTTACAGTTGCAAAGGCCTAAAACATTTGTATAATCTAAAATCTAACAAGGGTTTGTTACAAACATGTATTACCACATTCTTACAAGGACATGTAAAATTGTATATTCTGCAGACTAACAAGGGCTTGTATCATATGTATACTTTACATGAACAGTCTTACAAGGGCTAATAACATATGTATAACATACAATTGCAAAGGCCTAAACAATTTGTATAATCTACAACCTTACAAGGGTTTGTAACAAACATGTATTACCGCAGTCTAACAAGGACATGTAAAATTGTATAATTTGCAGTTTTACAAAAGCTTATAACATATGTATTATCTACAGTATTAAAAGCGCTTATAGTATACATGTTTTACCGCAGTATTTTAAGGGCATGTAGCTTTAAATAATCTGCAGTCTTACAAGGGTTCATTACATATCTACATGGGCAAAATAATTGTTAAATCTACAGTTTTTCATGGCTTTTTACATATGTACAATCTACAGATTTACAAGGGCTGGTGACATTGTATAATATACAGTTTTACAAGGGCTTATAACATTGTATAATCTGCAGTCTTACAAGGGCTTATGAAATATGTATTACCTAAATTCTTTCAAGGCGTTTAGCATTGCACAATCCACAGTCTTACTAGGACTTTTATTATTTAGTATAATCTGCAGTCTTACAAGGGCTTAAAACATATGTATTATCTACAGTTATACAAGGGCTTATAACATATGTATACTCTACAGTTATACAAGGGCTTATAACATATGTATAATCTTCAGTTATACAAGGACTTATAACATATATGTTTAACCGCAGTCATACAAGGGCTTATAACATATGTATAATCTACAGTTATACAAGGGCTTATAACATATATGTTTAACCGCAGTCATACAAGGGCTTATAACACATGCATAATCTACAGTTATACAAGGGCTTATAACATATATGTATAACCGTAGTCATACAAGGGCTTATAACACATGCATAATCTACAGTTATACAAGCTTATAACAATATATATATTACCGCAGTCTTACAAGGGTTTGTACCTTTGTAGCATTGTATAAAGTACATTCTTAAAAAAATCTATATTTATATAGTTGCTCTCTTATAAGGGCATAAATCATATGTACAATGTACATTCCTACAATGGCCTTTAACATATGTTTAATTTGCAGTATAACAAGAGCTTATAACAAATATATTCTTCAACACTTTATAAGGTAAGATAGCAGTAGGCATTTAAATGCTGCAAACAGATGTCGCTAATTTTCAGTTGATCTTTATCCCGACTTGAAAGGTTCATTTAAGACTTAGATGATCTTGAGGTAATCTGTATATAAATAGACTGATCAACAGTTCAAGGTAAAGCAGTTATTCATAATGTTAAATCAGTAGTTCACGATGATAAATCAGTAATTCACAATGATAAATCAGTAATGCACAATTATCAATCAGTAATTCACGATGAGAAATCAGTAATTCACGATGATAAATTAGTAATTCACAACGATGAAGCAGAAATTCACAATTCACAGCGATAAATCAGTAGTTTACGATGATAAATCAGTAATGAAAAATGATCAATCAGTAATTTACGATGGTTAACCAGTAATTCACGATGATAAATCAATAATTCACAATTCACAATGATAAATCAGTAGTGTACGGTGAGAAATCATTAATTCACAACTCACGATAATAAAGCAGTAATTCACAATGATAAATAAGAAGTTCATGATGAAAAACCAGTTACTCACAATTTACGATGATAAAGCAGTAATTCACAATGATAAGGCAGAACTCAAAGAGTTTACAATCTCAACTATGCCGACGCTACTTTTTTGAACTGGCACTGAAAAGGGCCATTTTTTCTTATACCTTACTGGAATGATTCTTTTAAAATGTGTTCCATAGCCTTTCCGATTTGACATAAGAATGACACATCTATTTTTTGTACTTTGTTAATAACCAAATAAACAGAAACAGTTATTTTCAGAAGTAGTATTTAAAAATCAATAATTATTGTTAAAGGTGACTATTACTAATGTCGGTTTGCAAAGTGTTTAATTTATATCCGTTTGCACAGTGTTTTATCTATGTCCGTTTGAACAGTGTTTTATTTCTGCCCGTTTGTACAGTGTTTTATCTATGTCCGTTTGTACGGTGCTTTTTATACTATTATTGATGTCCGTTTGCACAGTGGGGTTTGATAGTATTATTTATGTTCGTTTGCACAGTGTTCTTATACTATTAATCATGTCCGTTTGCACGGTAGTTTTTCATGCTATTATTCGTGTCCGTTTGCACAGTGTTTTTTAAACTATTATTCATGTCCGTTTGCACAGTGTTTTTGATATATGTACTATTATTCATGTTTTTGCACAGAGTTTTATCTATGTCCGTTTGCACAATGTTTGTTTACTATTTTTCATGTCCGTTTACACAGTGTTTTCGATATCTTTTCAGAAGTCGACGATCTGGAAGTTGGGTGTGAGGACGTTTTCGATAATGTGTCCGACCATCCTACCCAAGAAAATCTCATGTTTGTCAGCTCGAAATACGCAACGATTAACAAACATGTACCTGAGAAGAGCGAAAATGAAGAAATCGTTGACAAAGTTGATAGGATGAACAAAACAAACTCTGAGCATTTAAGAGATGTTGATGTAATAACAAAAAAGAATATAAGGGAAAACACAAGCTCTAAGGCAAAAGTGGAAGAAGTAAACAATATCTTGCAACAGCAGACGGTAGATGAACGGACACCAAATTCGCTGAACCTGTCAACTACACTCCTCGAAATAAACAGACACAAACATAGCAATGACGTTATAAACAATAATAAAGAAAACAAAACTTCCAGTAACCCTTGCACGACAGACAAACCGAATTCTCTGAATACTAGTGATTTCTTAATTCCACCAAAACAAATCGAAGACAAGACTTTGATTTTTGATTCAACAAATGTGTCTAAAATCGCTGTGAACAGGTCGTACGCGACAGGGAACTCCACTTTTAGTGTAGCTACACGAAGTTGTTCTCCTTATCGTAATTGCAGAGCCTCGCCGCCCCGTAAACTCAAAGACGGTAAGACTGACACCAGTACCTTGCAAAACCTTAACAACGAGAGAATACTACAAAGGATGAACAGGTCGGGAAAGTTTTCTTGGGATTTTATAACAAGTGTCCTCCGTCCATGTAGCGTTGAAGATAATTTCGCAGAGATTGTACTTTTGCTATGTGGAGGTACATTTCTTGCCTTGTTCTTTGACTTACCTCCTTCTACGTTTGTATTGGACATTGTTGTGGCTTTGTTTGTTAGGTTAGTGTTGGGTGTAGCATTCGAAGGATTATGATTAAATCACTAGTTTCCTGATTTGAACTGTTGGCTTTATATACAATTAACTATAAATGACATGAACATATCACTTCTACCTGTATGGACAGTTATAACTGTAATTTTGGTTTGATAATACATCATCATATATCTCTAGAGAGACAAGAAAACTGTGGAATTAGAGTCTTGGAACTATGATTTAAAAAGAGGTTTGCATGTGGTCAAAGATACTATTGCATCCTTCGCTTTGTCATTGACAAAACGGCTTTTTCTTCTCAAAACTAAGGACATATTAATTCAACACACGGTGTCCCGCAGAAAATGTAGTCTTACATTAAAACAGCTTTTAAATAACTTAAATTTAGTTTAAACATATTTTATTTCACAAATGTTGAAATGGTGTTGATGATGCCACAAATTCTATAAACATTAGTTACGGCCCATCTCCTTCAGTATGCAATCATTGTTTAAACAAAGTGACGAGAGAGAGAGAGAGAGAGAGAGAGAGATCTATAAATAACATACTGAAATTTCAACAAAACACACTATAAAATGTGTTCAAACAAATTTACATGTATACATATATATGTATTGTATCAATTTCTTCTCCCTCTGATAGCAATTCCGCTAAAAGCATGTACTTATCAATGAGGTAGTGAGGTAGTGCAGCAAATAATACAGGTAAATTACAATGAAGTGGTCTATTTAAGTGTTGACATTTCATCATATGTATAAGGGAAACAGGTAAATGCAGGTAACTGTTCAGTGATATTGCTTTACCTTTTAAACTAGATGCCCAAAATCAGGATTTACATGACTATTCAGATAAGGCGTATCTTACAGTATTGCTTTATTGGTACTGTTTATGAAATTTTGGACATGTTTGACAATCAGTAAATTATCAGGTATTAGGATATTAGAACTTCCTGTTACTAGCAGATCCACAGAAAGATGGTAAAACCTAGTAGTGGCCTGAAACTGTTCTATTATTTGAACTTTGAAAAATGGCATTTTTGGCATGAAGTAATGTTCTGCATTTTCAAAGTTTTCCACATGCTCAAAGAGGATTTTCTCTGAAGTGGTTGATGAAAAGGTCATGATTTAGATTACTACTACTATTTCTCAGTCTGGCTTAAACGAGCGATGGGTTTTCTTTGGCCATGAGATAAATATGTTGGTACTACATTTAATTCAGTTTTCTGCAAGTTATTTTTAAAAAATATAAAAACGACGCTGATTCACGTGTGTCATAAACAATCAAGTTCCATAATGAAGTTGAAGATGGAATGCACGACCGATTAATTTTCTCAAGGGGAGCTGTATAATTATTTTTCTAAGAGGATAGTCTGTTCTGTTCCAAACAAGGGATGGAATTGAGTCTGCTATAATACTAGGGACTGTTTGATTAAACTGACGGTACATAAAACTTGTTTTCTGAAATTCCGTCTCTATTTCAAAGATTTCCCCTCAAACATTCTATAAAGTTTTACAAGTGAAACTCATTTTGTAAGGCCGGTTTTCGGGCTGCTTCATGTTATATTTTTTCAATTGAATTTAAAAGTTCTCCATTGCATTTATTCCATACTACTGAATAGTATTCAAAAATAGGTCTTACAAATGACATACATATTTGATTAAGAACATTTCTACCTAGGACAAATTTTAGTCGTCGTATAATATTAATAACTGTTGAAGCTGATGAAAGAACATTTTCAATATATTTATTCCACTGCCCATATTGACTTATTTATTGAAGGTTTTTTCAAATAGTAAATTGGGTGCTTCATCTACCTCTCTCAATGAGAACAGAATGACTTCAGTCTTATTAGGATTAAAACTCACCAGTCATTGTTTAGCTCATTTAGAAATTAAGTGTAAATCATGGTTGATAATACCTTCAATATCTGATGCTGAGTAGTATACAGAGCTATCATCAGCATAAAGTCTAGTTAAACTTAATAGAGAGTCTGCAATATCATTTACATAAATTAAAAACAGTAACGGACCGAAAACTGAGCCTTATACTTAAGGCCTGACTCGGTTGAAATACCCGGCCAAATGCAAAGACCATACAAAACATTGCCTATTATCAAATGTTTGACAAATATGGTGATTAATATCAATAAATTGAACAATTGTAGAATGTTTAGGAAAGAAGCCAGACATATTTATACAAGAGATTACTTTCTCAGAAAAAAAATTCAAGTGAAGAAGCCTTCCAGCTAGCTTGCGGTACTTCGGTGGTTCTTCACGGGTGCACTCTGTGCCTGAAATAGTGTACAGAGGTCCCCCGGGGTCTTCTTCCACCTGTAATGAGCTGGACGTCAAGATTTAACTAAAATACTGTTCAAGCGACTTTAAATTCCAAATGAACCAAACAAACAAAAATAAACAAAAAAATATGCATGTTGTTTGAAACAATCCTATAAAACATTTTGCCACAGCAACTGATTAAGGAGATTGGTCTGCAATTAGATGCATCAGCTTTTCCCCTTTATTCTTAAAAAGGGGGATTGCGATGGCTACTTTCTATATTTCTGAATACATTTCTTCAATGAGTGACATATTGAAAAGAAAACGGAGAGGTTTGTAGATGGATCTTGCTACACTATTTAACATATTTATGGCTAAAAAGAACATGAAGATTTGCTCCCTTCATATCTAGTTCACTAACTATATCAAATACTTCATCCTCAGTTATACAGTCGTTTGTCTGTCTTATATGTTAACCGAGGCAGCACAACATTGTCTTCCTTTAGCGTAGAAATATAAATAAAGTAATCATTGAGACAGTCTGTTTTTTTTATTAGTAGTACAGTAAAACATTTCTCCTATTTGGTTAATTTTACGTAAAAGGGGTATACATGTAGTTGCTGTTGAGCTATTTTTAACAAAGTATCATATATCTTTCCAAATTCCTCTTCAATCATTTGTGTTTAGGTCAGACAATGTTAGTTCTAGGCAATTACTCGTAGAAAGTTACTTAAAATTATTTAATACTCTTACATTCAACAAAAGGCACATAGCTAACTAGTGTTTGAAAGTGTTTATAATCTCATTAAGAAGCAACGAATATTTTAATTTCGCAATACTGACTCTGCATTTTAACTTAATCAACAGTGTTTATTTTTATGTATATCTTGCGATGTGGCTCTTCTTGACTCAGCATGATTCTATCGGTGGGAATGTGTGTATTTTTGCAAGCTACCAATCGTTTTTATTTTTTATGGTCCAAAATGACCCATGACAAAAAAGGCCTTATGTGTTTATGTAAATGATCTGATGCACTATGTTTGTGAATAGTTATTTTATCATTTTTTGGCAACCTCCATTGTACAATTTTTTACACTTCTGTCACATACATATGATACTTTTTCAATGAATCCAAGAGAACCAGTTCATTATTCATTGGTCAAAACTTGGTTCATTTAAAGAAAAACATTTGTCATACAAAGCGAGAGATGATTGTACTTGTAATATATATAGAATTAACACTTAGCTGTATTAGCTCCCTTATCGATTGTTTAATTCCTGGTACTGTTGAAGTAAGAAAACAACAAGAAAAACTGAAATGCAAAGTATCACAGAGTGTCATCAAACGATACTGACAAGTCCAGTGCTAAAGTCTCCAGTGAACTTTTAACGCGGCCGCAATAAGACATTAAACGGCACACGAATACAAGTAAAACGTATAACATGCATTAGCATTTTACAATTTTCCGAGCCTTTAGCAAACAATGAATTGGGCGAAAAAGTAGAATATTTGGACTAAATTTTATTATGCACCTGTTCTATACCTTCTTTATCTTCTAAGGTAGCAGAATAATCAATTATCAAGATGCAAAATAGCGATTAAATGTTAACTCATCAAATATGTGTGGTCTATTTAGGCACTGTAGATGTTATTTATCATTCGTAGGTTTTGTATCCAGACACTATAATAAAATGTTCTGTCAATGACAAAGTGAATGATATACGATCTCTATGTCATATTCCTTAAGTACTCCTGATTAGATTGAATGTTTCCTGACGGCCTTATAATTCCTACTGTAGTGATTACCTGTAGTGATCTTTTCTAAGGCAATTTGAAGTATCAAAATAGAAGCGTTATATTGTAATCCATGGGCATGGTTTTGTTAAAACTAAATTAATGAGTTACTAAAGATTCGACGTATAAACAAACAAAACCAACTATGATCTTAATAAGCAATTTTATTTCGAAGAAACTGATTTACTCTACAACAAATGCGAACCGTTATCTTACAATTTATACCAATCATGTGTTGTATATCGTTATTTTTCATTTGGAGCAATATTTCATTCTTGCATGATGATATCGGGAATTTTCATCTTATCGCAACGATTCACATTAAAAATAGTGTAATGAGAAATTATAGCTGAAAGTTTAAATATGGAACAAAATACAACCCGCTAGGAATTCATCATTATACAAATTATTTACAGTTCAGTGATGTTTATACTCATTTTTATAAAATCCGGGGTTGTTTGTGTATTTATAAATCTAGATATACTACGGTATTCTTGTTGTTTTTGTTGTTCTGTGTGTATTAGAATCACGAAATAGTCTATTTATGTATATTAAAAGAAAATATCATCTTCCTATAGCAGTTCATTTATTTTTCGTCTCCAAATTTTGATGGTCAAACATTAAACTTAATTAATGTGTCAGTGGTTTCTTGTAATGCTATCTTGTCTCACTGACTGACTATCTTTAAAACTGATCTATGCTTTTCAGTTTTTCGACTGCATCTCAGTTAATCGATTCGAACTCATCAACAGTTAATAATCTACTGTCTGGTATGAAAAACCTAATTAAAATAGAATAAGTAAGATTAACTAATAAGCATAGATTGCAATTTAAATCCTAGTCTGAGTTGCCTTAAACTGTGAGTACCGAGAGGTGTCTTGTACTGTGCGTACCTACGGGTTTGCCTTGAAATTGAAGAACCAATGGGTTGACATGAACTGTGGGTATCTATGGCTTGCCTTGACCTGTGATTACTTACGGGTTGCCTTCTACTGTGCGTACCTACGGGTCGCCTTCTATTATGAGTACTGACAGGTTACCTTTTTTAATGTGAATACCGACGAGTTGCCCTCTACTGTGAGTACCGACGAGTTGCCTTTTACTGTTAATACCGATGGGTTGCCTTCTACTGTGTGTACCTACAGGGTGCCTTCTGCTGTGAGTACCGACGAGTTGCCTTTTTCTGTAAATACCGACGGGATGCATTCTACTGTGAGTATCTACGGGTTGCCTTGTACTCTGAATACTTACGGGTTACCTTGTAAAGCTTGTATATACGGGTTGCCTTCTACTGTGAGAACCTACAGGTTGCGTTGTACTGTGAGTACCTTCGGGTTGCCCTGTACTGTGAGTACAGACGGGTTGCCTTGTACTGTGAATAGCGACGAGTTGCATTTTACTGTGAATACCGACGTATTGCTTCGTAAAGCTAGTATATACGAGTTGCCTTTTACTGTGAGTACCTACAGGTTCCCTTGTTCTGTGAGTACCTACGGGTTGCCTTGTACTGTGAGTACCTACGGGTTGCCTTGTACTGTGAATACCGACGGGTTGCCTTGTACTGTGAATACCGACGGGTTGCCTTGTAAAGCGAGTATATATGAGTTGCCTTGTACTG
>JAULCC010146465.1:0-13532 GCA_032358795.1 Nuttallia obscurata
AAGAAGCGGTATAACCAATATTTTAACCTAAAAAAAGAAGCAGTATAACCAATATTTTAACCTAAAAAAGAAGCGCCTCGTACCTTTGTAGCAAAAGTGAACAAGAGCTGTCGGAGGAAAACGCGCTCGACTTTTGGGCTCAATTATAGAGCTTTACCCAGATTCAATGTATTATCTTATTTGAAAAAGGGCCATAATCATTACAAAAACCATGACAGAGTTATGTACATTTGTCTGTTGATGGAGGGTATAATGGTGAACAAGTATTGTAAGTTTAAAAGCAATATCTCTCATGATTCTGAAACAAAAGTGAACTGATAAAAAAGAACTTAACCAAACTTCTCAGTTAAAAAGGGTCATAATTATTACCACAACCATGACAGAGTTATGTACTCGTGTCTGTTGATAGAGGAAATGATGGTTAACAAGTATTGTAAGTTTCAAAGCGATATCTCGATGGTTGTGAAAAAAGTGAACTGGTACTAATAACTTAACCAAAAGTTCTAAGTTGAAAAAGGGTCATTGTTACTGCAAAAACCATGACAGAGCTATATTCTCTTGTCTGTTGGTAGAGGTAATGATGGTGAACAAGTACTGTGAATTTAAAAGCAATATCTTTTATTGTTCAGAAAAAAAAGTGAATTGGTACGATAAACTTAACCTAAACTCTAAGCTGAAAACAAGTGAACTGTTAGAAAAAAAACTTAACCAAGGTGTGACGCGTACGCCGACGCCGACATGAAAAGGATAGCTAGCCCTTTCATTGAAAAGTCGACCTTAAAATAAAAAGAAGCGTTTTGTGCCTTTGCGAAAACAAATTTACCTAAAAATGAAGCGCCATGTGTCTTTTCTGCAATAGTCTAACCTAAGAAAAAAGCGCCTCGTTTCTTCGTGACAATAGTCTTAACTTAAAAAAGAAACGTCTCGTTCGTTTGCGACAACAGTCTAACCTAAAACAAGAAGAGTCTCGTATGGGTGCTGCAAAATGAGATAAATTTCACATCAGATCTACCACATCATTAAAACCAATCTGCAAACAAAAGCTGACTTATTTAGCTTCAGTTTTTAGCACTTTAAAGTCTATTTATTGCCTTTTTCAGTTTTTGCCACGTCACAAAGTGATTAGTTAAACAAAAAAGTGTTGTTGTTTCAGGACTGATCGGTTTAATCTATCAAAGTATGGTTGACCGACATCATGTAACCATGGACTACATTCGCTGTTATTTGCTCTTGAGATTGCTGTGCGGATGAATAACTGACCAATCAAATTCACTGACACAACTGCTCTAGGAAAGTGCATTTACGTGTTCAGGCCGGGCACCAAATATCCTAGGATTCGAAGACAACATTGGCAAAGCTGAGACTGGCAAACAAGGTAGGACGAATCAGGGGTACATCAGTTTAATTACAACTGTAGTCAAACTCTACTTGCAACAACAACAGATGATCAAACTTGGCATTTTAATGTTGTTATGTTTTGTAAAACGAAACCGTTAGCTAAAAGGTACGATAAACTAAATACACAATATTCACAGCGTTTGAAATTAAAATGATTTAGTAGAATTGGAGAATGAACCGTCAAAACTTGCTATATATAATGTGAGGTTTATCAAATTGAGATATATCACAGCGAAAACATAGATTGGTAGCAGTTTGATTTGTAGATTAGTACTGACATTCAGTTAACTACTAAATATGCTATAGGTTAATACAGGTGGTTTAGTTCAGAATATGTCTTAACAAAGAAAGAGAGAGAGAGAGAGAGATAGAGAGCACGCGCGAGAGGGAGAGAGAGAGAGTAAGCCTGTGAAAAAGAGAGTGATGTGTATGAGAGTGAGTGGGGGAGCAAGGGAGCGAGAACGAGAAGGGAGAGAAAAAGGACGTGCGATGAATAACGGTCATTGAATAGAGAATATGGTTAAACAGAGGGTTGTTGTAGAAAGGTGTGAATGTATCGATAAAGTTACGAAATCCACTGATAAAGTAATTACGACGGTTGGACAACCGGTATGGGATTCGAACCTGCTTTCCAAGATTTAAAGACAAACAATTTGATCAAAATTGTACTGGGCCCAACTCCCGACGATGATTCACGTTTATGCTTGTTTAGATACAAATTGCTATTCAATGCCACATTCCACTGTCTTTGGTTTTCCCATTACAATATAGTACCATAAGCTAGATTCCACAATAATTTTGAATACACTCCATTTTCACATTCTGTTGGCCGGACTTTCTTGGACATAAAACTTGCAAATTTTGATGAAAACCGCATGAAAATGCCAATTTTCCCCTTCGAAGGAGAATTTCATCTTTTTAAAAAATTTTAGATTCTGTTAAGAAACATATGTCTTCGGCATAAAATATGATATTGTGAATTTTAAATACTGAACTTCTTGATTTCATGAGAATTTCTTTAAAACTCACCTTTTTTATAAAATCAATCAACATTTAAGTACTGATCCGCAAGTTCCTTTCAAAACCAAGTCATATTCATCAATAAATCTAACTGTATACTTAACATAGAGTCGCATCACATCCCCTCGCCGCTCCTCGGTCGATAACGTACCCTAATTGACCGAGGAATACCGAGTGGCATCACATCTCCTATTCCCTGTCTTCGGAGCATGCCGGAAACCTCCGACTTGTAACGACTGTTTACTTTAACTACGTAGCTGAATAAAAAATAGAACCAGACGTTTTATGGTGCCAGTTCTGCTGAACTGGAATGTGAACTGGTCGATCTGGGATTAAACATTTTTTCAAGTACAACTTAGAAGTACAATCACATCCGTCACATTAAAACAATCGTCGTTGTTGTGTAAATATATTGAACAATTGCATCTAATGCGTTGTCTCAAATTAGCATAATGAATTGTCTTCGGTTGTTGGTTTCTGCATTCGTGATCCGTCTTCATTTTATTGACTCGGGTCTTTCTTTTTCGCTATGCACTATCTGTACAAAGGTAAACACCACCATAAGACTATTAGGTGAGAACCTAAATGGTAAAGATCGAGGGTGCTGTTTATTTCAATCACACAGATTATCAAATGTAGCTCAGTGTATATTTCCGTGTGTGTTTGTTTGTGTATATAAATCAGTCTATTTTTGGTAATTACAAGGGTGGATATGCAACCGATTGTGAGCGAGTATGAGAGTTTGTTCACTACAATGCATGATGTTTTTCATTCATATTTAATCCCCAGTTCATATGCCAGCTACAGGTCTAAATCTAGAAAAATGAAATGTCCTGCTCTTTATTTGGTGAAAATCAGTTGTTTGATCGCTAAATTTGTCCAGCTTTCAGTTCTCCTAACTTTATTGTGGTAACCATAGTAATAAATACTTAAATCAAACCGAACTTAGCATGTAAACCGTTCATAGTCGAAGTCTTTTTGTACATAAGGGAGATATATATATATTATCTTCTAGACTTGATGTACCTTTGCGTCCTGAACTAGGAGTTATGCAGTCAACTAGACTGGATAAGCCTAAGAAACTGGTAGCGTTTACTTAGTCTAGAAGACGAAGAGTATATGAATCGAGTAAGTCTAACTATAGACGGACTCCAAATCTAAATCTGAGGGTATTTCTAGCTCAAGCCCAGGATACTCTCACACTAGTTCAAAAGCAAACTCAAAATCAAGAAGCTACTCGAGTATTCCAGATTTCATATACATGAACGATCAGGATCGCAATCAAGTCCGGATATTTACATTCAGATTCATCTGTATACTCCTCTAGCTTACGTAAATCTTTCTATGAGCCAGTTTAAGAAGGGACGTGGTGAGCCCAGCAAATTACCAAACAACCTGAGGTTAGATGGAAAATCTTGCTGAATGACTTTTAAACAACAATAAAAAATATGTTAAGTTTCATGTAAACAGTTGAACTCGGTCCATGGGAAATTCCTGCAGACCAGCCAGTAGCCTGATAAATCTCCAGAAGTCTGAGCGGATCGTGTTTTAACACTGGCTACAACAGCTGTCAAAGACCTGTCAGAGAGACATAGGGTTTAGAGAATCGGGTAGTGTCTAAGTTTTGTCACTGGTGCTTAGATAAAGAAGCTGGTAACTATGCGTGTTTTTTAATCCAAAGAACATGCAAGCATAGTCAAATGCGAACAAACATCATCTATACATTATTAAAAAGAATTTATTGTATAACGTGGTGCTTGGCGTCCTGATGTATAAGTAAGTATCAACAACATCCAAGCTTTTGACAGAGACGAGCTTAAAATGTTTACCGGGGAAAAGGCAGGAATGTGCGTAAAACAAGAAAAAAACTAGGAAAGAATACTTTTACCAAAAAGTATTTCATCTAAAAGCTAAATGCTTTTGTTCGAATATTCGTATTCGAATAAAAGGCATTTTTTTCAAACGGACTGTAGGGAAACATAGCCTGGATGGAAAAGAAAAAGAAATAAGACCAACAAAGTAATTCAGGTAAAAGGGTATTTAACAAGTAATGGCTGAGATAAGAGACAACTCTTCTCAGTCCACAATCAGACGAATTTGTATAAGATGTCAAGCACTGAAATCAACTGTTAGAATTCCTAAACATGATGCTTCCATTCTTACAGCTTTTAGCTCAAAATTGAATTACATGAAAGAAGCAAATGAGGAGGAGTCTATCCAGTCAGGTACCAAGACGCTAGATACTTCAAGTCATATGGCTGGTTAAAGTAATGTACTACTGACCCAAAATCAGAATCGGCTGGTGGTGAAGTTTTTTAACCAACCAAATGTCAGTCTCAAAACTGGAAGTTAAAGATGTAGTCATGCATATGTCAGACAATGAAAACATGTTGCATGGTTTTATAATAACTAACATAATGTATCATAAGTGAAAGGCTACCTTTTGACGGCATGCAAATGTGTTGGATTAGTGTTACAGACTTTAATCATACTGCCAGACGGCTTCTTGAGAAATCGGCCGAGTTGGACGAGCTGTTGCAAAAAAACTGAAGGCAACACATATTGGATTCGATGGACAGAAGCAGTATATTTGATGTTTAAATGGAGGCGACGGGGTGTGGATGTGTGTATCTAGGCGTAAGACCTCTTCCCGCTTTCTGCCTAGACAATGCCAACTATCCTGGGGTGTTGGTTCACTGGAAAGTGGCCTTTGTAATATGTGCAAGCCTGTACCGGCGGAGAGGGAATATTGGAAGAGACTATTCTCTTTGAACCAATGTATGGATCTATGATCTCAGTTCCCAGGAAACCAGAAGCAACAGAAAGCTACTTCCACCAGCACAGGGCACAAAGTAAGCTTAGCTTTCCATCTGGTGGATCTTTGAAATATATTTTTCAACTGTTCCGGCAGAGGCAGTAAACCTTGTGGGGTCAGTCGCCGTCTTTCAGACCCTAAGTCCTACCCCACGCGCCTGTGTCTTTTTGACACTGCTGTTGACATGGCGGTTACAATAAAGATGTACCCTTGGCATGCCCATGTGCTTCCAGAAAAGCTTAAAGAGGATTTGAGAGCAGCGTCAATATTGCTCAAGACTCTTCGCATACATGCATTGAGCGAGGTGGGAATGGACCACTCAAAACATCCTTAGCTCTTCGCCGCCCGGCCCGGATAAAATTTGTAAAGAGAACTTTGTCTATATGAGATGGGCGACACATACTTGCGTTGTCCTGCAAAAGGATGAACGGCGACTGTGGTACAGAAGCCTTCCTGCATTTGCTACACTTTCTAAAACAGCAGGTGCCTGAAAAGACAGGTTATACACCAGCACTGCTTTATAGAAAAAGAGTACTTGTTGCGGAATACCCCTAAATATTATTCATTTCATTATCATTGGTCCGTTTTTTTAGACAGAACCACTGTGAGGCGCAAAAGAGGGTTGGTGAGGGGAGGAGGTCATGTTCGAGTTAAACGCGCCTTATATCACTAATAGAGGGACATCTGCCTCACCCGAGCAGCTTTACTCTGTAGCAAAGAAAGATGTCCGGTGCCGAGGAACGTATACGAAGGGGGATCGTGGCCAAAGGGTCAGGCGTCTCTCCGAACCGTGGTAAAGTGTTGTGTCTAGGCCTCTCGCCTTCACATCCATAAATCTGTATTAAGAAGTGAATTAATTTTCATAAAGTATTGACTAAGCTCATTAATTAAAATACCCTACACATACTAAGAAACGTTTTAGACCGACAATAGAGATAAAGTAATTTAAAGATAAAATAAAACGTCTTTAGAGTATGTCAGAAGAGGTGTTCGAACTAAATACTTGGGCGTCTCGCCAAGGTAAGGAATTTTAGCTCGAGCCTTCCTGGCGTCGTCATAGACCAAACGAAGATGGATTTCAGCTTCCAATACTTCTTCTTCTTCTTCCCCGCAGCACTCCCCGTTCGCTCTCTCTAGATCGACGGCTCCGATGGGCCTCATCCCTTCAAAAGAAAGTCGTGGGGAATGTTGTTTAATGATGGAATGTAACCTACTGCCGCCATACTTATATAAGAAATCATGTGACAAAAGAACGAAGTACAGAGAGAACCAGCATTTCATGTGGCCTTCTGTCCCCTCATTCCCCTACCTACGAGCAGCGGAACGGTACAGATGTAACTTTAAGGTAACACCGCAGACCCTGCCTAAATTTCCAACTCACTTTCACTAATCGCCATACCTTAAATTACTTCACCCTATTTTTGGACACGAGTATATCTGGAGGCGAGGACTGTTGATGACACAAGTCGCATAGACACTCGAGGTCAAAAATACATCGGGACAGCTATTCTAAGCGGAGTGATATTTTTTTTTTGCAGTGTGGTGATTTAACCCAGTCAATCTTGGGACGTAAGTAATTCGCTTGGCAAATGATGTTCAGACCTTCTTCGTGTTTTTATTAAAACAAGCTACACTTGAGTGACGTAAATATATTTAATCGCTCCGGCAATTGTGACAGATGTATGTCCGTCATTTGAACCACACTAGTCATAAATCACGCATTGTTTTTACTTTCCGTTTTAAGCTGAAGAGTTAGTTTATTTATACACACCATCAGACGACACTGAACATACTGCACGTGATTTTTAGATTGCTGTGTCTTTGTCTATGTTTCAGTCGTAGGATAGCACCAGACGTGAGTATGGTTTAGTTAACACAAACTTGATTCGATTTTCTAGTATTTTGTTTGTTTGTTTGTTTGGAATTTAACGTCGCTTTAACAGTATTTCAGTAGTCAGTATTTCAGTACGTCTGCAATGGCCGAGTGGTTATAATCGTTGACTGACAATCTCTCAGCCCCTCACCGCTGTGAGTTCGGATCCCGGTCTGGGCACTTCGGATTTTTCAAGTGAAGAAGCCTTCCAGCTGGGTTGCGGTAGGTCAGTGGTTCTACCCGGTTGCATTCTGTGCCTGAAATAGTGTACAGAGGTCCCCCGGGGTCTGCCTCCACCTGTAATGAGCTGGACGTCGCGATATGACTGAAATAATGTTAGCGACGTTAAATTCCAAAATAAACAAACAAAACAAATCATTCATGAGACGTTACAAAACGCATATCGTAACTATTTTCATGGTATCAAAACTTACGATAATATTTCTCCTCAGCTTATGACCAATACAAACCGGGACCTATGTTTATAAAACTCTATCATGAGTATTCATGTAAGATAGGAATGTTCCAACCGCGGGTCAGTATTCTACGCAGGAACAAGGCTTTGTATTTATTGTGTATGTTTTATACTGTCTTTCAGAAACCTCATTCGGACACTGCAATTAAAGATGCACTGCACTACTTTTCTCGTCGTCATATCATCTATCGTAACAACTGTCATCGGTGCCAAAATATTCACTATTCAAGCTGACTTCAAAAGAAACAAAGACAACCATCCGGTGTGGGACCTCGCCAATGCAACCAATGGAAAGGTCGTGATTCTCGAACCCAACAAGGTCCTGTCGCTGAACTTCTGTCTGCGCAAAAGCAGTAGCGTAATGGTGACCGACTTCCGGTTTTCCAATGGCAACAAATCGGACATCGTTGTTGTGCAAATAGACAAGAATCGTGTGGGCTATTTTAAGACACCGGCTACGGTGAATTACGACTGGAATACTTTTCTATCCACGGGGCCTTTTCCAAGGGCTAGCATCTTACCCCTAGGATGGCACCATGTCACTGTAAGATTTGTTTTCCTTCTCATTTACTTTTACGAGCCCATAGGCGAATAAATACACATTTCAGATAGTGTAGACCAAGATCAATAGGTACCAAGGTGGTCGTAGGGGTGTAGTTGATAGTGGTTTTGACTTGTGGTTAGAAGGTTGAGTGTTCGAGCTTCGAAAGAAACCATGCTTCTAACCTTTTACTAGACATCAAGTACTGGTTCTGCCAAGGAAAAGGACTCGAAGATGTTTCTATAAAGTCTATTCTAGTTATACTTTTGGGAATAGATCAATTATACGCGACATTTAGCTATGAGGTATCATCATAATCCAGAAAAAATAAGAAGGTTAACCCCTTCACTGGCGGAAGCAATACCGCGCAAAACAATATTTCGTCTGCTCTTCTTTAAACGCACATATTCCCTAAATTTTTGGCAAGACAATTGGCTGAGTGTCAAACAGCTTGAATCCTGATGAGACGTCGAATTACTCTAAGGATATATATATAATATTTAGTTTAATCATATTTAACTGCTTTCATAACAAAAGAGTTGGGTCACAATCTATAACAGCATTAGTTACGACCAACCCCTTCGTGAAAACAATTCATAAACACATACAATTTTACAATTATATAAGCAAAATGGCTTGGCCACATGTTCTACTAACTTGAACGAATTTATGTTCAAACCAAATGTTTCCAGATCACGAACACGTTTCTTAGATTCAACCATCAATGAACTTTATCATTGACATGCTGCTGTCTATCACTTCAATAAATTAGCACGCGCATGTGATTATTTTACCGTTGTTGATATCATTAAGGTTTATAAATGCCAGTAATGGCCTCTGGAAATGTTTCCCCCATTTTATCATTTATTTCAAATGTCCCGTGCCATCTTAAAGTATAAAAATTCATGTAAAACTAGCTGATGACATTTACCGGCATAATGTCTATATCAGTTGAAGTGTCCTGTTTTTAATTTGGTGAAATTCGGGAGTTTTATTGCTTTATTTGTCAAACTTTCCATCCTCCTAATTTCATTGATTTACGACCTAAATCAAATTGAACCGGCGCATGCGCGAATTTACATATTATGGTTGAGATTTTTCTACTTTCCCTAACGTGACAATTTCAAATGCAATTATTCCACTGAAGAGACATATTTTACTGAAAAAAATCGATAAAATTCAAATGGAGTGTAATACTTTCCAATAAGTCTATATTTTCGAAGAAAGGCGGGACCTTTAAAGCATTTGTGACTGTGAAACTATAAATTTGCTTATTTTTCTCTTTTTTCCCCAGGTCAGGTTTAACGGAACAGCGGACGGGCTAGCAATTGATAAAATTGACTTCAGCGTTGATGACGACATGCTAACTGGGGACATATTTTCATGCGAATTGACCTGTATACCTGAACAGAGTTACAGTGTTCGTGCAAACGACGTTTTGACTGAAAATTCCTTCATCGTGCAGGAGTCGTACAAAACCGCGTGCCCGGAAGTGGATAACATAAACGTGCCTATATTTAATCCAAGCGTCCGGGAGTACGAGATCACTGCGGTTCTGCCACGATACCGAACATTCTCGAATTGGAGAACGGAGAATACGACTGGATGCCCCCACCTTTCCCCTGTATATTGGTCCTTCAACAACATTCAAATAAGTTCATCTTCAAGAGATGTAATAAGAACCGACAAGGCAGTTTTATTTTTCAGTGCCGGAAGTGATCCGTTTTCTAGACTGTCTGTCGTTATGATTCCCCAGTTCAAGCTTGAAGGAAAGTCCATGGGAATGATAGACAGCGAAATGGGAACCATTCTGCGCTTAAGGTTCAAGCATCTGTCTTCAAATGTAAGAGTAACAATGAAGTACAAAGGCCGCAACACGCTGTTGTCGGAACCGGACGTGAAACTTTTTACAGCCAATAAACTCAAAGCAGAATGGAACACACGAGATTTCAGTTGGAGTGACGTAGACTATAATATAATTGTCTTAAACATAGATTCGAACTCAAGCAAACCCTTAGAGTTGGATTACCTTTACTTGGAAAGACGCCCAATATTAGCCGATCAAGTTTTATCCATTCACAAAGGCGATGACATTATCGTTGAAGCAGTTTTCAGCGACTTTTGGTGGCTGCGTCCAGACTCTATGGCAGTTCATTTGCCACATGGCAACAGCTATTACAATGTATCTTATTTTCGAATCTACAGACCAATACCGTGGAATTCTGGATATGCCCAGGTACTTGTCCTTTATCAAGATGGCAATGCACGACTTTTGCCTGTTCCACCGGAAGGGGTAGACTGGATACCCTTCGGATCCTCTGTTATTATCGGCCAAACTGATCCAACAGTTGTCAGACCATACGCGTCAATAACAGACGCTTGGATTGATCTTGAGAGGCTTTCTATTAACCTAAAGTACAAAGATGGTGGAGCAGCGAAACTCACACTTGTCAGCAGCTTAACTGAAACCAGGGTCATTGTGTCAGACATTTACATGGCTAGATATCCAGTAACATTTCCTTTCACAACATTTCGGTCAATGTATGTTGCAGAAGGAAACAATGATGTCGATCATGTGAGCATTAATGGTATGTATCCCGTGCACATAATGAATAACTTTGGAGCAGTGATGGGCCGCAGTTTCGTATTCCACCGGAAGTGCATGTCTCGTCATCTTAATCTGAGCCCGGATATCTACATAGATATACGAAGTACGGCAAACGAAGTTGCGAATGTCCCACTTTTGCAGACAAATTCATTCCAGACAATCATACAACGGATACAAGATCAAAGATACCGGCTTTGGACGCCGAGACTTAGAAACTAAGATGAACATTTACTCTGAAACATTCTCATACAAAGGTTCTCTTTCTTACAAAAGGTGGAAACGAGCTATGTATATGGATCTACGAAACCGCGGAAGAACCTCCAGCCGCACTATTTTCATGATCACCATTCATGTCAACATATTCACGTCAATGTATTTATGATCAATATGACATTTTTATCTCATCAATGTTAGACAAAAACTTTTTATCATATCAATGAGCCTCTATGTTTTTCAACACCCACAAACCATTAGGAAATTATCGGTCATGGTCGTTATGTTTCTAGACGCTATGGACGTATTTAGACGTAATCACAGTGTAAAACTGTCAGACCTTCTTATGTGGTGCAGCAAACTCAATGCTCTTTAGACAGAGTTACAGTGCTCAACGGTATAATTAACGGAATCTACTCGTCTGCCAAAAAAACTTATTTAACGAGAAACCCCAGTCGAATTTGCCAATAGCAGGGCGATTCATCAATTTTCTGAAGCGTGGCTTATTCACCCACGATGGTCACAGAACCGCCGTTTTGGAAGGTGATTGTACCATGTCCTGTTGGGATCGGTCAGTCATTGGAATATACCACATAAAAACATTAAAATTAATGAGTACTCCAGTCAACGCTGTGCGAAAACATCAATGACAACTTTCTATCACTGGCTTCATATACAACCAGGTTAATGTACAAATGGCATGTTGACATTTTATTTCAGCCCTACATACAGCTTTTAACATTTAGACTGCTACGGGCGACCGTGATAGAATTTGCAAACAGCTTGGGTCCAGATAAGACGCCGAGTAACTAGGTGTCTAATCAGGATCCAAGCTGTTTGACACTCGGCCAATTGTTTCTCCAAATATTGGGCGATTCTGGCGAATTTTAAAATCAAGGCAGACGACAATTTAAGCAGACGACATTTCTTCAGCAGGCTAAAGGTTAAGAACTCGTTCCTACTAGTATTTCAAGACCGAAACAGGAATGTTAGTTCTTAAAAGCTGTTTGTAGAGCTACGTTATCGCATCGAGTGAGAATTTTACACGCTTGTACCCTTATCTAAAATGCATTACTGCGTTTTACGTTTTTTTATACTAAAAATAAAGAAAAACTTTAACTGCTGAGTAGATTCATTAGTTTAATGAGTGAAATCGTTTTAAAACGTGTTATTTATCCATTTGTGTTTTTGTTTTTGGTTGATGCTTTTTTGTAGTCATTTAACCCTTAGTCTGCTAAGCGCGACCGTGAGAGAATATGCAAACAGCTTGGATCCAGATTAGATGCTGAGTAACTCGGTGTCTAATCCGAATCCAAGCTATTTTGACACTCTGCCAATTGCTTCTCCAAATATTGGCCGAATCCGATAAATTTTAAAATCTAGGCAGACGACATTTTTTTCAACAGGCTAAGGGTTAACTTGACATAAAAAGCTTATGTGTTTTTAGTAACTGAACCTTTCTTTGACATGTGTATTGTACTTATCGTGTGTGATGATGAGCCTCTTTGCTTAAGTCAAGGAATAAAGTTCATATCATATTATAGTATGTTTCATATCTTTATTTATTCTTGTTTTATTTCACAAAAGCATCTTGATTTATATACCAGTTACAGTGCTGCATGTGTGCTTTTAATGTGAGTTTATATATAGACGCTTAGGTAAAATAGTTTAGCCGTCCACGAACTTTTAGAACGATTTTGTCGGCGAACATCAGTTATAAAACGGCCGTGCATGGCTATGTCTCGAGGCTAACATAAGCCTACTGTTCTGATAAAGATGATATTTATTTGCATTTTATTGCATGTACAACAATGACAAAACAAAGAGCTACCTGTGTGGTTTAATTATACGAGCTCATTTCTTTATAATAATGTTAGTCTTACTGATTGTTCGCCTAAAGTTGAATTACGTTTAATTTGAATAATTGCAGACTACTGCATTGTACTTATTCTTCATTTATTACTTGTCATTTATCATCATTATACGTTATTTTTAAAAACAAAAAAGTGACGTCATTTTACGTTATTTTTACAACGTTATTTTTATAAGTTGTTTTTACAACGTATTAAGTTTTGAGGTATACATATTTTAATTTTTTTCAGACTGCAATCAGTTTTGTGCGTTTACATTTTTTCATCTGTAAATGAAAGATTTTAAGTCGTAATTTATTACGTGTCTCAAAAAAACTGCAAGGTATTATATTTCAGTAAGATCATACACTGCATCTAAATACGAAGAGAATATATGATTTCGTAGAAGAGGCGGAATCGAACCCGCGGCCTCCCGCACCGAAAGCGGATTTGTACCACTTGAGCTGCAGGGTATTAAAATGTTAGCAATAAATAAATCGGTTCAGTCTCAGTAAGTCATCCGGAAAGCCCGGGTTCGAGTTTTTCTGTTATCTTTATCTTTCAAGAATACATGTATTTCACCTATATCATTTGTTTGTTTGTTTGATTTACGTCACTTTCTGCCAGCTAGGACTAATGGACGTCCCAGAGAGAGGGAAACAGATACACAGAACTCTTCTGTAGAGAACCATGGTTCTTTAACGTGCCCAGTGTATAGCACTGATACACGTGGGGGCTG
>JAULCC010146576.1:0-21717 GCA_032358795.1 Nuttallia obscurata
TTTGTGCATATATTAGGTGTAGGGGAGGAGGGGATTTAAATATATAGAACCAGGGTATTTAATTTTACCCATGAGTTATGATGATAACAATAATTCAATTCTGTGCATGTGTAACATGAACAATTTATATTTAATATCTAGGCGCAATATAGCCTTTGTGTGCTGACTTGCCGTAAAACCCTATTTCACTCACACCCACAAGGAAATCCATATTGAGAATTGAATAAGATAAACTGATTCTATTTTGACAGTCTGTTGTATTTAGGCATTTCTTTAAAACACACTTGAAGGTATAGGAAGCAGTAGGATAATGCTTACACCTGTTATTATTAATTACTGGTAAACAAAATAAATTTGTTGTTAACGACAACTGTCTAAACGACTGTTCAACTTTACAATATGCAGTCAAGATTTTCTTATGACCTATTTATAAATTTTGGCATGGAGTTTTACTCAGATTAGGCTGTGGATGACATTGTTGTTGATCCTTGCACTTCACCAAGAGACACTAGTTTATATCAAAAGGGCATAAGTTCTCCATATGGACTACTAAGTCTTATACTCTACAAATTGCCATGAGAAATCACACAGTTATCGCTAGTATTCTTCTACCTCGGGTCAGTGCAACAGGGTTGACTTTTCTTCTTTATTATAAATTTGATACACCTTTATTGCAGACACCCTTCAAAAGTTTAGTTAGGGGCTGTGCCTTACCTAATTTGTATTTCTGAAGTCATTGTGTCACCTAGGTCAGCCCCTATATCTTTTTGACCTGTTTATCTTTGGTTGAGGAAAATGTTGGTTCCTGTGAGATCAGAGATTCTACCAATCCCAGAAGGTGGGGAATATTATTAGACAAAAAACTCTGTATAAACATGTTCTAAATTTTGCCTACCTAATGGAACCAAATGAAATTTATATAAAGCTTATCTTGGCCAGACAAATTGGGTAAGGTCAAACACAGGTTAATGGGGCTACATAACAATGTCACTTGTTGAAGACATGGTAACTGCACTCTGGTTGATTTTAAAAACTGAGTTTGTAGAGTGCTTACCTTGCTTATAAATGTGCCATACAGATGTCATGCACTCACCAATGCTTTCATTAAGATTGATTTTCGGGAATTTTTGCCAGAATTTCAGGAATATGCTTACATTAAAAAAAAGAAATTCTTTCGTTTGAGGAATTTTTTAAGCTTTTTGAATTTTTGGGAGTAAAATTTCCTATATGAAAGCCCTGACTGACCAATCAAATGTCTTCACATGTAAATGTCAATTGTTCCAACTTTTAGAAACAACTGTTTGGTAGCTATGAAGACCCAGAGAGATAATTAAGTGCAGGATATTTATTCTTAGTCATGTGTCTTTACCTGTCATGTACATGTTGAAAGATTGTTTTGCTGGTATGAATTTCACAAAACTAAACAATTAAATAAACCAAGTATAAAAGACTGTGTGCTTAATACATAACGTCTGTGCTAGAACAGAATGGTATGTAAGAAACTTTCAATAATGTTCAGTCCATAGATATGAGTTTGCAATAATTACAGAAATTGATGATCTCGCCTATAGCAGCAGAAATGTTAATGTATACTCTACGGGTGTCTTTTATTCACTGTTTCAAGTTCAATTTACTAGGTTATAAATTGTTCCCTTTATTATGAAATTCTCACCAAAAAAAATTGAAAAATCGTTCATATCTATTGCAGTTTTTTTTTTATTTTTTCGTAATTTTTATTCACTCTCTCTCTCTCTCTCTCTCTCTTTCTCCCCATGCTGTCTCTTTTGCAAAGTGACATTAAGTCTGTGAAAATTGTCAGGTGCTGGTCATGATAAAAGCAGAATTGATCCATGTGTCAACTGGTCAGTTTACATAAATGGCTATTTATCATGACAAGTTAGCTGTAATCAGTGGTCATTTGGAGTAATAGTTTGCTCAGATAAGATATCACACAAAGTAGCATAAAGTCCTGATGACCGACATATTTTTTCTGTAGGATCTTTCTGATCAAGGTCAGTTCTGTTTGCTACTGCAAAATTACATTCTCGCTTAAAGCCCCTACAAAGTCAAAAATGTCTGATCAAGAGATTTTGATTTCCATTTTGAAAGTTATTCATTTAAGCGGTTAAAAGATTATTTTATAAAATTGTTTGTATTCACCTGCTTACTATACTATACACGATTTCATATATAACAGCATTAACTAGCCACCCTCTGTACAACTTGTTTCCAATAGGTTGTCACAAAGTAGTCAAGGATGAGCTTTTGTGATCACCCTTTGTCCTCGCTTGAGTGGGTGGTTCGTCCATGCATCCCTCTGTCGTCTTTTTCTTTGAATGACTTCTCCACTGACTGGTAATTGTCTAACCTTTGTCTGAAACATAGCAGATCTACCTTCTTCATTTTTGTGCGCACAATTCTGCTCAAACGCACAACATGGCCACTAGAGCTAAAAAATAGAAAAATCTTTGGAAATCTACTTGTCAGAAACATTAAAAGCTAGACCTGAGATATGATTGTCCTATACCAAGTTTGTTCAAATGGTGACCCTGGGTCAAATTAGGCCCAGTCCTATGGGAGATCTTATTTTACAAAGACTTATCTTCTGAAAAAAAATCTTCTTTTTTTGAAACCATAAAGACTAGAGCTGAGATATTTTGTGTGTTACATCATATATATGTCCTTTACCAAGTTTGTTCAAATGGTGATCCTTGGAACAAATCTGACCCCACCCTAGGGGGATCTTGTTTTACAAGACTTATATAGTGAAAACCCTAAACATCTTCTCCTGTGAAACCATTACAGTCTAGAGCTTAGATATTATGTGTGTAGCATGTGTATGTGTGTAGCATCATATATATGTCCTTTACCAAGTTTGTTCAAATGGTTTCCATGGGGTCAAATTTGGCTCCGTCCTATGGGGGTCTTATTTCAGATAAATTTTATAGTGAAAACTAAGAAAATCTTTTCTCTCAAACCATACATGCTATAGCTTAGATATTGCTTTTTTACCAAATTTGTTAAAATTTGACCCCAGGGTGATGTTTGGTCCTGCGCCACAGTGTCTTATATTTTATATTGCCTTATATAGGAACCATACCATCAAGAGCTTACATATTTTTTGTACATCATAATCATATACAGTTTCTCAATCAAGTTTGTTCGAATGGCATATCCAGGGGTTACTTATTTTGTATATAGGGATTTTCAGGTGATCAATTACAGGACCATGATGGTCCTCTTACAGTAATGTCTAATCAGGACTGACAATGTTATCTTTCTAATTATTGTTTTTCTCCACAAGAAGTGAAAATAGTAGATCCTATTCAGACTGCAGTGTATTGGGTAAATGGTTATGTATAGAAATTTTGTAAGGGGGAGGTACAAGTATTTTGTAAGGGGGAGATATAAGTGTCTTTTGCTCATCATAGTTAGAAAAAAAATCAATTTACCACACTGTGATGGTCATTGTAGATGGAATTTATTGATAAAGCAGGACTTATACAGAGGTGGAAGAGTGAAATCTCCCATTGAGGATCAATTCAATCTACTCTGCCCCAGGCTATTGACAATTGCATAATCTTGCACCACTCCTCTTTCATTTGGTCAAATAAGACTGCACTAGTCTTCAATTACCTGTAAAATACTAGCCACTGTCGACTGACCCACTTCTATACAAATTAAAACGGACTTTGTCCAGGTGTTATGGGACATTGCATCACTTTCTGAAACAGTATGGAACAGGTCTAATCCCTTTTTTGAGCCATTATAAAGTCTGATTTGCCCCATGCTAGCATTGCTATCTGAGTGTGGTCTACAGTGTAGAATAGTGTTATTTTTGGAGTTTTTTAACACCTGGCCGTTTTTCAGGATCCTTTCATGTCTTGCCCCTTTTGTCTCTTTACTACATTATGGTGCCCATTTTGCAGAACTTGACAAGTTTGTTGAAATATGTTGCATATGAAAAACCCGTTTGTTGCTTCATAATTAGTTTGTATGGTACAGATGTTTTGTTTCACAGAAGAATGTATTGTGTACTTCTTTAAGTATTTGTAGTTTTAGCAACATAAAATTTAGGAACAAGTAGTTCCTGTCCAAGTCAAACCAAAGACTTCAAAATAGGTAGTAGGGCTTAAAGGCTTAAATAAACATTTGAACTCTTTAGAGAGGGTGAACTATGATGAAATTTAGACAAATACTTTTTGCCCTAAAATCACCAGATTGGGAACTATTTAAATGTCAAGCTTTCAGTAATTAATAAAAATGCAACGATTATGATCTTAATTTACCTAATAATATTATATCTAACTAAAATATCCAATAAATTACCCATTTTATCTAGCGTATCTGAGTTGCATAATTTCCAAAACCATGTATTATAGTAATTTACTAGAGCTAGAATTGAATAGTTTTTCATAATCTTAAATTATCTAAAAATTTCAATGAACAAAAAATAATTGATTCAATAGTACAAGAATATTTTACAAAATGACTCTGTCAATATAATCCATCTGTCATCACTCTATAACTGAACTGGTAGAACAGACAGATGAACATTGAACAGTTTCCTGTTCATTATTCCTTGTGCAGTTTATTAATGTTTGAAGTATAATTTCTAGCTTCTACAATCTTTTAGTTCTTGTCACCAATGCTCAGGCCAAAGAAGTAATAACTTCTAAAATTTTAATAACTGTACCGGTAGCTTTATTTATAGAGATTCTAGAGACTATAGACACTATTTAGAAAGATGGCTGTTAATTTGTTAAACTCTTTGAAATAAAATTTCTAAATTCTACATGCTTTAAATTTTGTCACCAATAGCATATCACTTTTAGATTAAAGAAAAAGGCAACCCTAAAAATAAGTAGGTCTTATATCCAAGATATCTTGAAATCTTTCACAAAAATGAAAGCAGTTTTAAAATTGGACTTTAAATAAGCATGATATTACTATTTAAAATTAAACTAAATGGTGAATCAAGGGGGCAGCCATTTTGAAATTTGTGATGTCTCCGACACTCCTACAATTATAAAATCAGAAAATAATACTGTTTCTAAATATTTGTTCATGTTTCTTTTGTTTAGATACTATAGGTTTTGATATCAGCTTGAAGAAATGATAATAAAACATTAAATATACAGTTCATATATAAAAAGTTATAAGCCCTTTTAGCGCCAATTTCAGGACACTCTCTAGCTCATTTACATAATTTATGCAAATGAGCTTCTACAATTTTATTATTTTGGAATTTTTACAGCTTCTTTAATTTGAGTTAGAATTTAAAAATTCTTTCACTGTTGGTATTCTTTTAACATAAACTTCAATTCAAGATGCATTCAAATTTTCCTTTAAAAGTAGTAAGTATAACATATATCTTTCCTCTGCTTTGCCTTGCTGGATAATATCTACGGAAAGTTGTTTTATCATTTTAGAGAGTACAGTTGTTTTGCTTAAGGATTTGTGTATCTCTTTTCCGTATCACAATACATATTGTCTCACCAGTAGCCTGTAGCCTGGCATTACACAGTCCTTAGAGTTTTTTCCCTGGAGCTTAGTAAAGGATTAGTGGTTTGCAATGTGACTGGTTTGTTGGTGTCAAGATGAAGTAAACAGTTGGTCCACCTAGTACTTGTAGTACTGGACCTGTAAAAGAAAAAAAATAGTTCTACAGAAGGGTTCTCTGGATCCATTTCTCTCTCTGAGGGATGAACATTAACTGTAGATGGCTGATCTCTTATAAATTAGATTTAAATGTATATCAAATTTTATTCATTGGGAATATACATGTTTATATTCACATGAAAGTTTCATCTAATATATTTTAACTTTTAAGCAGCAATTTTAATTCCCACGCTCAAAGTGAGTTGAGCACGAAATATGTCTTAAAATCATGGGGCCTGGGGTATTTTTTCACAAAGATAAGCTTGAAATGTCACAAAATGTACTGTGGCTGTGTGACATTAATCCGTGTAAATAAACTTATAATAGTCATGACTTGTCAGGACCTAGGTTTCTCCCAAGACCATGTAAACTTGTCTCTGAAAGCCAGAAACTGTATGTACTTCATGTAGTTCTAGATATCTACCCAGGGAACGCTTATTCTACTCAGGAAATAGCAAGAGTATTTCAGTTAGAGTTTGTTACAATCATTGTAAAACAAAGTCTTAACTAATCATTTCATACATGTCATCTTCAAATTTCATTAGTAACAAGTTAAAGTATTAAATTGTTCTTTTCTTTAGACAGTGTTACATTACCTGATTAACCGTTAGCCTGCTGAAAAAATTGTCGTCGGCTTAAATTGTTGTCTGCCTGGAATTAAGATCCATCTTTTTCGACCAATATTTGGAGAAACAAATGGCCGAGTGTCAAACGGCTTGGATCCAGATTAGACGCAGAGTTACTCGGCGTGCTGATCTGGATCCAAGCTTTTTGCAAATTCTATCAACATCACAGTTAGCAGGCTAAGAGTTAAATATTGATCCTGTTTATACTACCATCAAGTCAATACTATTTGTTACAGTATACATGTGTGACATATTTACAACTTTTACCAAATATTTCAACTCATGGGAACTTTAAGTCTGTAACACCTACTATTTTCCAGTACTTCTGACAGATTAGAGACACAAGTTATAGATTTCCTAGTGTTAAGCCTGTGTGATAATACACATCTACATCATACACAAAGTGAGAATTACTTAATTAACCATGATTATTAATTAGCTAACAGTTAGTGTGTATTGGCCAGCCGTTAGCTTAGGGCCTCAGGGAGCACTATGCTGTAAGCGGGCATAATTTGGCCAGCTAACATTGCATAATCTTACATGGATCACTTTAGCCACTAACAGACTGTCTGGACAGCAAAACTTCACACAAGCACAGTGAACTAAGTCAGAATCAAAATTTGGTTTTAGGAAGAATGTTTTAAATTAGAATGAAATGAAAATTGTAATGTGGATAATACTAGTTTATAAAAAATCTGTCTAGTAATAGGTCAGTTAACTAGATAGGTTTATTCTAAATGCAGACTTTAAAAATAGAAAACTTCTAGATAAAGGACTGTTTATTCACATAATAGTTCTTTAATTCTCATTGGACAATACCATATGGAAAGTTATAGGAAGAGTTTCTGTTAGGAACTCATATGTTTAATGGAAGCACTTTGCTACCTGGAGTTGATCTTGGAATTCAGTGGACATTACTTATATTAGTTGAAGAAACTGACTTACCCTCAGGATATTTTAGACAGTGGTCTAGCAACAGCGTTTGTGAATCAAAATGGGGGATATGATGGAAAGATACATGTACTTTGAATCAAATAGAAATTTATACCCAACCCAAGGTATGCTGGGACCTTCTGATTATTCAGCTGCCATGGCTTCCACAAGACAGGATCTAAGTAACTCTTATATGGCTGCAATGTGGGGTAAGCAAGAAGTGTGAATGAAGAATAATTGTGGAAATGAAAATAACAAAGTTTGTTACAGAACTTTTTGTGCTTTTGGCTTTAGCCTTGGATGTGGATAATGTGTACTATGGTTTAAGTTAGGCAATTCTTGCGTAACAGTGATCAGCTTCCAATTAAGAGGTCTAAGGTTTGAATCCCGAGTATGATCATGGCATGTTTGACACGTGATGGTAAATTCATTTGTCCACAACTAGTGCTTAACCCTTTACTTAGTGGACATGTATTTTATCACATGTGACCAGTGTAGATCCAGATTTGTGCAGTCTGTACAGATTCTTCACTTTTTGTTTTCAGATAAATGAGGTTATTTAAGTCGAATAAGCAAAAATTGTAAATCCTGATCAGACCGCACAGATGTAAAGGCTAGTCTGCGTCTACATTGGTCACACATGACATATATCTTATACATGGATTTAAGGTTTAAAGTTACTTCTGGAGATCAAGAGAGAAAAAAAATGTTCATGGAAAAAAATATCGGACATGAGATAAGGTTTATTGTGACTGTCGTGGTATTAATATATTATGTTGAAAAGGGTTCATAACGCTTGCCTCTATAGCGGAGATTGGGTTGCCTGAATGACAAAATAGTGGCATATATTTTGGCTTATATTAAGATGTCTCTATCAAATATCTTAGCTTTCCATAAGGAAAAGATAGAAATCAAAAAGAAGACAAAGAGAGAAGAAATGTAGATCTTAACAAAGAGCCGGGGACATTTGTCCATGTATTGTGAATTTAGTGAACACTATCTAAATAAGTTTTATGTTGTATCTGAAGATAAAGAATCCTTATTGAGAGACTTGTAAAGTGATGGGTCTTGTTCAACATGGTTCTCTTTAACCTCTCTCCCCTGTACATGACCCAGGGTCAGCCAGGTTATAAGGTAACTTGGTTATCAGTACATATTACGTGGCATTATCCAGTCTTATCAGATATGCATGTGGTGTGGAGTTCCCATATGGGGCAGTACAATCAATGACCTTCACATTGAATAAGTAAGTCATTCGCTTATCAATTTTGGACCGATTTATTTGGCAGGAACTGAAAAGGTTTAAGCTGATACATGTGAAGGATGTTCAGCTGTAGTCCTGTGACACTTTTGTTTACTGTTAAATATTCATAACTGATTTGTTAACAGTGACACTGTTCTTTTATTGGCTGAAATTCATTGCATATCAGTATGCATTTGAATGATTATTTTTGAAGGTCACCATTTCATTACAGATTGCTTTTCCATGGCGATTGTTGCAGATCCAGATCATAGGCTTATCTCGGTTTACAATGTTTGAAAATTATATCTTTATTTTCTTATCCCCCTGCCCCCTGTGGGAGGGGGGGAGGATAGAATACGACCACTGCTTGAGAGTGCAAGGTGGTAGAAACCCACCAAACATCGACACCCAAACACCATTGCATTCACCACATACATACTTTGGCGCAGTATAGCCTTTGTGTGCTGACGTGCTGTAAAACCCCATTTCACTCACTCACTCTTATCCCCCTACTCGCTCAAACAGAAGTTTGAGTCCCCCATTGTTTGAAGGATTTTTTAAAATTTTACAAACAAGGGTGCCTTTACCTTTTGACAGGCCTACCTCTGAGAACCCTGTTCTGAAATCCTTATAGTAAGTGCATGAAAAAGTCATGCAAAAAATAGCAGGCCAGAGATAAAATATTTTTATTTTGCCGTTGTTGTAGTGAAGTATGCTTCAGTAACAACCACTTATCCCATGTATTGGTGTATATGCTGGTACTGCCATATCTTTTTGATGTTTGTATGTAGGTTTTCGAAAAAATATAGAAATGGGTTTGTCTAATATCATTGAATATTTTTACTTAATTGTTGAACACAATAGGTGAAGGTATAAGAAGCCGTGACATCCAGAGTGGACTTTATTAATCCTGGGTGGGGTAGGACAGTGGGATACTGTTATTTGTTTGCCGTCATTTTTAAAGGCACAATGTATGCTGCAGGGTTACATCATGCTATTGTGCCATATTAGAGCTAACAGTCTGACTAGACTGGTTATGCAATAGTAATTCAATAATCATGGTCATACAGAAGCTTTTGGATAATGGTTTGCTGGACTGGTTACCACAACATTACAAAACTGTTAGGTAAATATCATATTTGATTGTGTGATATTCTAGTAGGAAACCGAATGGGTCATGAAGTACAGTTACTGAACAGTCTGAAAATAATGAGATGGATCTAGGATCTGTGTGGCCTACCCTGGTGTAATAAATCACATATTATGTCTCCCCCATGTGATCGGGAGAGATATTGTTATTACCTTGTTGTCTCTCAGTCTGCTCAAACTGTGTCCATTCCATAATTGGACCAGGACCAGTTGTAAAATTTTGAAATAACTATTTAGAAAGACAATATATAGAGTGCATGTTAAAACCAGCTTACTTCAATCTCAAGGCCATATGAGGTCAAATACTTTATGATTATAATTCTTTACAGCTCTATATATTTTGAACACATTGAAGATAGCTTTATATGCAGAGCATTTGTTTCAACCAGCTTGTTCAAGGTCAAGGTCATTGTATATGAGGGATATTGTTTTAAGCTTACTATACTCAAGACTTGATTTTTTTTCTCATTTTAGGTGGTGCAGAACACACTACAAGTCCTGCCCTAGCAAGAGCTCTGGTTGCAGTGCAGCAGACACACAAACGACCTAGAAGTGAAAAGAAGGCGATCCCATCTGAACAGAAAGATGAAAAATATTTTGAGAGGCGAAAAAGAAATAATAATGCTGCAAAGAAATCAAGGGATGCAAGGAAAGCTAGAGAAGATGAAATCGCCATACGTGCAAGCTTCCTGGAGAAGGAAAATGCAATTTTACGTGCCCAAGTAACGACTCTGCGAGAAGAAGCAAATTCCTTAAGGCAGCTTTTACTACAGAAACGATCATCAAGACACTGATGTGGTTTCTTGGAAAACCAGTTTCATAAATAACTGATGTAGATGTGACATGAAAAAAACCAAGGTCACCTTGTCCAGAGGGTCAAGGTCAAACTGCCAGTAGCAACCAGTTGCTACAGTGATACATTTTAATGATATTTTTGTTGATATATTTTTGTTTTGTGCTATACAATGAATGAGGGTCTGACAATTTTAGGAATTGTGGTAGCCCATAAACTTACCATTGTACTTTGCATCTTCATGATGGGACATAGGAAGTATAATTCTTTAAAAGATAGACTCAGTTCATTGTGACTTATATATATATGTATGAGTCACTTTATAATTATTAGACGAGTCTAGGAATCTTTTTAAGGGAGCCTTTGGCAAGCTTAATAAAGGTTCCAGGATGAGTCTAATAAAATTTTATATTAAGTGAAAACGATCTGATATTCTTTTTATCACATGACAATAAAACAAGAGGTTATTAAGATTTTTCTTATTGATTTGGTGACGACATCGGTTCTTATATGTAATGTGTTGTTTGTATAAGAAATACATGATGCTTTTATTACACAGGAAATAAGCAACGTCATGTGATGAATATATATACCATTGTCCATAGTGCCTTCTATATGTATGCATTCACACAAGAGATACTCCTCTGGTCATAGCAATAATTGGTTTCTTGTCATTTCAACATTTCCTGACAAGTGAATTAAATATTATGAATTTAAAAAAAAATGTCTATTGAGGTTTTGTACTAAGTATTGCTTGTAACAGGGATATATTGATATGCTTCCTTTAAATTCCTAAATATTAGAATTTTATTTGATAAAAAGAATTTTCAAATTCAAAAATAAACTACATGTCTCTTTGACTATGGTAAATTTGGCATAGCTGCCAACATTTAGATGGCTAATACTTATAGATATATTATTGGATAAGCTGAAACTTGGTACATTCAGTGTAAATGGTGATTGGGCTTCCCCAACTTTTAGTTTGTCAGACCCAATAATTGTTTTTGTTATATTTTACCCATTGTTTTGTCACTCAAGTTCAACTCAGGAAAAGTATTTTTTTTGTCATCCATTGTTATTGTCTGCTGGCTGCAGAGTTACACATTATTTTTTAATGTTTAAGTTCCGGTGAAAGTATTTCATGTTGACTGATGTAAGTGTGCAGTAATGGTTATGAATTATGAAATTCTCCTCAAATCTTTGAAATATCCTCTTCAAGAATGTTCTGCTCTAAAAAATATTATTTTGTTGTTCTGAAAAAAAATAGATTTGAAGTACCTTAGATTGCTATTTCAAATAGATTGATTGCAATTAAGTTTGTTCTAATTAAAACTTCAATAGATTTGTCCACTGAAATAATGCTTCGGTAGATTATTTTTCAGAAATTTTTCGAATAAATTTTATTTTGAAACTTTGTAATTAATCTCTTTAACATTTTATTTTAGAAATATTTAAGTTTGAAAGAGTTTCAGATTATATGACTTGAAGGAGGTTCTTGGCCATATTTACAATGAATTAATTGGGTTCAACATTGGGGACAAGGTGGTTACTATAATATCTGAAAGTAAAAAAAAATCCAATTCATATTTCTGGTTAAACCAAAATCAGTTAATTAGGAGAAACAACAAATGCCTGAATTCATTTGATCTAATTGATAAGATTAAAAGATTTGAATGAATCCTAGTTGACAACTGTAAGTAATCAGTGACATTTTCTGAATTGTCTTCTCTCATTTTAAACAATGATTAGTAGTTCAAGAATGTTAAGGCATATACCCAATTAACCTGTTTTTCATCCATTTTGAAAAACTTCCATAATTTTATTTTGACCTATGATGTTTGTGTTTTGTAGGATGCCATTAGGCGTTGATAAGTCTTATAACAGGCTACAACATATTTTTAAGTAGTTTGAAACAATATGCATCAAATTTTGAAAAAATGTTTTAATCTTTTTCAATGAGAGTAAAACTATGATGTTTTGTTATTGTTCTTGTAATAAGCGTGTATGTTTTGTTGAATTCTCTCCCTTGGTTAGATTAGGTTTAATGAATGTGAAGTGTTTTTTATGCATTTATATTCATTACATAGATTTGTATATATACATAGCATTGTCATACCTTTTCAAATTTTCATGTATTAGTGTCAGTTTGCCTCATTTATATTTTGTATTTGATTTGGCTATAAGACAGTTTTTGCAAATTATCAAACAGTCATACACATACTCATACACACACACAAAACTTGAGAAAGATGCCACTTTATAGTAGTCATATCAAAACTTTGTTTCATTTTTCCCATTTTCAACTAGAATAAAACATAATATCTAAACTGCCGTATACATTCATCAGATAGAAGTAACCACTTACTGTATATACTGGCACATATTGGGTCCATTTTTTTAGTATAAAAAAAATTAGAAAAATTATGTTTTCTTTTTATTATTATTTTTATGAATTATTTTTGAATGGTCACATGTTAGGAATATACTTTACTTATGTGCGGATCAATACAAAATCTCTGGATAGTAGGGTAATAATTTGCTTGCATCAATTAGAAGGCATTGAACAGGGCATTTCTGGCATGCTATGGGTGTATTTGACATAATATAATAACAACAGGACAGGGGCCTGATAAGGATTTACCAAATGACTATCTACCACTATCTAGACTATGCCAGTTCTGTTGATCTGGCGACATGACAGAATGAGCAGGTTATGGCTATTAGGTGTTCTTATCTTCTAATTGTTTGGGGGGGGGGACTTAATAGAAGCCGTTCAATGCCTCTCTGTCATATTTGATATATGAGCTAATATGTACAGTAACCTTTACTTCATTTTATGTACATGGTACTATGCAAAGTGTTTTCCATAGATGTATGATATTTTTACCTTCTATGTCATTATGTATTGACGACAGGAATATGATTGCTGTAAATTACCACATGTGATACAGATTATCATAAGTGTTCATATAGGGATAGTCATGAAAAGATGGGGTTGATAGGCGCTGTGAAGTTTGTAAATGCATTCTAGTCTGCACATTTATAACCCTACACATGGTGCTGATATGTGTATTCAAATGTTGCAAGAGATTGTGGAGATTGTCAGCATTTGCAATATTTCAAATGTTTGACATTCTCCGCCGAATCTTGGTTTTAAGGTTTTTTAAAATTAGACTTTATAGTAAGTTACTTTAACCCCTTCACTGCTTTACCCCGAGTTTTTAGTTTTATGCAAACAGCTTAGAACGGCATGAGACACCGAGTAACTCAGCGTCTCATCCTGATTCAAGCTGTTTAGTTTAAACTTATTTATTTTAGCTCGATTATGTTGAAAGCCTATGGCTTGTAGAAACACTTTCGAGTCCGTTTCCTGGGTAGAACCAGTACTTGGTGTCAACAAAAGAAGGTCAGGAGAAAGGCCCCCTTCGGGGATCGAATCCGCAACCTCCTGAACGCAAGGTGGACACCATATCCACTACGCCACTCTCCCTTAAAGCTGATTCAAGCTGTTTGACACTCAGTCAATTGTTTTACAAAAAATTTAGTGAATCTTTGAAGTTAAAAATTAGTCAGACAAAATATTGGGCATGCGCGGTATTGCTTCCGGCAGTAAAGGGTTAAACAGATAACTAAGTTTACTTTATAGACTGTTGATAAATGTCAGGACATATATCAGTATGACCACACTCAAAGATAAGGCCTGTATGTGTATACAAGGTTAGGCCATATGCCACACCCTACTAGCACATGACCTATTCAATCTATTTGTGTATCTCTGCAGCCAGTTTGTAGTCACATTAAAGACACCGTGTAAATAAATATAAAAGGATGTGGGCATCTGAAACAATTGTTTACACCAGTTATAAATATTGTTAGCATATAGCTTCTTTTTCAAGACTTGGCAATTGAAGTAAATTGATTGGCCAGTAGATTTATTTTGAAAGGCTGATAGACACTCAAATGACTGATTTTAACAGTCATTTTTAAGAATAAGTGTTTTTTTGTAACATTTTTTCCCCTGTAACATTTGTCTAAAAGGACATGCCTTCAAAGTAAAAAGTGGGCTGAATTTTTTTCAAAGGATGGAAAGGTCCGAAAAAAACCATTCTGCCAGCATTTGAAGGGTTTTAATGAGTTTTCTCTGGTTTCTGTATTGTGACGGGCTCAGAAGATGTCTACCATGGTTCTCTTTGGATTGTTTATCTATTTTCAAGAACAGTTTGTGCATTGGAGGTCTCAGACTTAGGGTATTACACTTGCTTGATCATGGACAATTTCTATTTCTCATGCTCACTGTTTCATGCATTTCATTGGTTAAAATTTTACACCATGTGATTAGTTTCAGCCAACCACTGTAATACGTTTCTGAAAATAAGGATGAGTCCATGTTCAATAAAATTTTACAACAGCTGACCCTGACTTTTAACAAAACTTATTAAAATAATATTTTAAATTTCTACACAGGGGCTAAAAAAGGCAAAAGTAAATGAAAACAGTTTTATGCATTAGTTAGCTAGCTGTTGTTATTGTTATTTTATTTTCTTCTCAAGTTAGTCAAAACATGAGTGATATCTATAGCATTAGTATGTTGAAAACTTGATGAAGAATCTTGATTGATTTTTACAGTAATGTTGAATACTCAATCTTTTTAAGTTTTATGTTTATGGATTTTTGGACAGTCTGAATATTATCATTGCCAATATATATTTAAAACCTTCTATGTCAATGTATAGAATGTTGCTATGGCAAAATCATTTTCTGCTGATGATACATATTTTGCTGCTATTTCCTACTAGACTTGAAGGAAATGTTTACTGTTGTTAGACGACATGTTTTTGTTTGTAATTGTTAGACCAGTCTAATGGTTACTGAATATAGTTCAAAACCAGATTAGAAGTATTAGTTACTTTATTATAATAAGTTATAATAAGTTTTTTTCAAAAACAAAATCAGGATTTTAACCAGCCGAAACCTTCTGAACTTTCTGTTGTATTATTGTTGTGTGCCGCATTGAAACCTTGATAGTTTTGTTTACGACTTGAATCTAGCTTTGTAAACCAGTCCACATATTACTTATTTCCTTATTGGTGTTTGCGTGCCTACAACATTTTGTTAAGTGCCTGAAAAGTTTCCAGGGTTTGTTCACTGTTAAAATCTGGAAAGATTGGGCATATTTTACATGCAATTTTCATTATGGGCATTAGGTGATTATGCTTACCCAATTTACATCTGTAATTGACTGTTTTAATTTGATGTTTTGTAAAATATATTTCAATTTCAAGAGCAATTCATATATGTTTTAAATACATATAAATTGACTACTGTTTGCTCAGGTTTATTGTATCAGGGAGGTAGATGATTGACTCAGGGAGGTGATTTATTGATAAATATTTATATTATGTGCTAAATTTTTAGTGTTGACTCAATTAGTGGGCATTATTCAACAGAGGTGATTTAGCTCAAACTTTGATCATCTGTAAGTCTAGCTTTGCTAGAATATTTGAAGCAAATCTTTTAAAGTGTTGAGGGTCATTTCTTTGACATGAATATAACAATAAGAAATTGACTAAACATATTTTAAAAAAGTATGATGATTGAAAAGTTAAAATGATTTAAGAGGAGAAAATTGTGTCTAATTTGCTGCTGTATATATAATCAGTAGCTTGCTCAAAAATTGCAATAAGATTTATTTTGAAAGATGTTTTTACTAAATTATTGTGGCAGCTCGCAAAAAATTGCAAACACTTGATCATCCATTTAATGAAATTGTCCATTTTGCTCACTGTTCATCATTGTAGAATTGTAACTGCCATTTTCAGTATTGTGGAACACTGATAGTCCTGAGGCTTAGTTTATTGCACATTTCCTATAAGTTCTCTCCATTCTTTATCTGATGTGTAAATTACTCATAAACGAATATGTTGAGCTACCATGTTGAAAAAAAGAGAGACAATTTTGAGAGATCTCTTGTCAGCTACTACTACATAGGAACAGATAAGCTTGTTAACTGAAATGAGTAGCAAACTCTAGTTTTTATTGAGCACTCAATAATTTGTTTTCTATACTGTTCATTTGTAATGCTAATCTTTCCTAAAATGTCATTTTTAATATATTTTAAGAAATTTGATCATACTGAAACTTCTAATTAAGTTTCCCTTTCAGAAAATTTCCTGAGGATTTTGTACATGTCAGTTCATCTGGATACTCAAAATGTTTAAAATGTCCTTGAATATCATCATTTTTATTGCAATTGCACTACTGTAGGACTGGTATATCTTAACAATTTTTGTATTTGCTCATTTTCTGTTGAGTAAATACTCAAATGTCCCTTATGTCTGTCAGTATCCCCTCAGGTAGGAAATAGGGTGCATTTGCTAGAATTATGGGAGCGAGAAATTTGTCATTCATTTTGTGTGGTAAATGAGTTGATTACAGTATACGTTGACAGCTGTTCTGTTTAAAACCACAGTGGTATCAGCTTGTTTAAATTTATATAGATTAGCATTATTTTTTATAATGCATAATTTCATGGTTTTTATCAGTTTATGAAATACAGAAGAATAAGCAAAAATGAAATGAGTTCTAGCTGTATTGTTATTACAGAAGTTTTATATTATGTAAGTAGAGTATTGTTGAATTCCGGTACTGTCAAATCAGATGTTATACACCAAAACTAGTGCTCCTTAGATCTGGGGACAAAAAAGAATCAATATTGGCAAAATGCGAATATAAATCATAGCTAGGCACTGTTATATCAAACTTGTATGCTTTATTAAGGCAACCACCATGTGATTGTGTGGTTAATGTCCTTTTGGTATCATCAGTTTGCAACCACCAATCAGATGTAAAGCTTTGGTGAGTTTCAACGCAACTCTCTAAGGCTCAGGGATTTTGATTGGTCAAAAATGATATGTTGCAAATTCTGACCAATAGAATTGGTTGATTGCAAATTATGATGTGATTGACAAGTTGTTTGTAAATATTCTATGTTCATGGAAATCCTGTTACTATTTGATATGTAGATTCATATGTTAGCCTTAATCAGGGAGATTGATTGTTTATATTGTTGCATTTGTGGATCTAGACATTGACAATTTGTGATCTCATAGTAAAAAAATACATTACTAGTGGCTTTTATTTTTCATATACTAGATGGAAAACTATTTCTTTTTATAAAGAGCTAGAATTTATTTCAATTTGGCTTCTTTAGCAGTTGATGAAAATTCCGCCATATGATATTTGAAGGGATTTTGCTAAGTGCACATTTTTAACAATGAAGATAGCCCTTTGAAATAAAATGTTTAGAGTAAAAGGGCTCCTAACAAGTAAACAGTTTCCATATTGTTAACTATACATAAAAAAAAAGTCAAATTGAGGCTGTGTATTTTACAGAGGCAGTCTTTATATAGCTTCTTAGATCTATGGATTAGAGAGTATTAGTCATATATATGTGTATTAGTAAAACTTCCTATGTTTGTTTTGGAGATTATTCCATCAACTGTTAAGAGATTTGATATTGGGATTTATACTGTATAAAGTTGCAATAAACATTCAATCATTAATCAATTTTTTTTAAATGTGCTATTTTGTCACTTAGATTATTATATGTGGTCAAAATGTTACATATATATCAATTTAGAACATTTGAAATGACAGAATTGATCTTTATTAGCATTCTGAGAGTACCAGGCTTCAATGTTATGATTCTTCAAATTTTTTTGGCTTTTTATATATTTCAAATCCTTTTTTATACTGGAATTAATTGGGCAAGATCCCCACAAATATTGTAGACCACACAGGTACAACTGTCAGAAGATCTGGATCTGCATTGTTAGCAACTTAAATATCAGAACTTATGAATTTCCCCAGGATATTGTAAATGGACTAATCTATTGCAAGGATGTAAAAGTCTGCAATTGAAATTCAGTATTACAAGGTTTTATTCTCATTTATTCATTGTGTTTGATGTGCGTAATAACAGAAGTCAAATTACTAACACTGCTGTCATCCAAAGTATTTTATTATGAGAAGGATATTTTGTATCATTTGTTGTACTTGATTGAAAAAAACCAACCAGTATCCCGGTTTCAAATTATGTTTGTGTTCAGATATCTTCCATGAAATCATTTAACTTCTATTATACACACAGTGTGTAATCACAATAAATGTGTATTATATGATGTGGACTTTGTTCTGCTTTAGTTAACCCTCATTTACAACATTGAATCTGGCTAATGATAATCGTTTATAAACCATTTCAGGGCAAAATGTCTTTTTTCCAAAAGACTTGAAAAAAAAATCAAAGTTTGTATTCCATATCCATATGACATAGTAGTCAAATGATAGGTAATTTTCAAAATACCCAAAGGTTTTTAGCTCACCTGAGCCATAGGCTATAGGTGAGCTATTGTTGTGATGGGTCATCGTCTGGCGGTCTGTCCATCAATCATTGCTTCAAATGATATATCCTCCTAAATGGCTCAGCCAATTTTGATTAAACTTTACTGGAATGTTCCTTAGGTGGTCCTCTTTCAAAGTTGTTCAAAGAATTTGATTCCATGCAGAATTCTGGTTGCCATGGCAAAAGAGAGGAAAATCTTTAAAGATCGTCTCCTCTAGGGGGCGGAGTCAGTTTTCCATATATAGTGAAAACTTGAAAGATCTTCTCCAAGTTTTACTGGCCAGATTTGAAAATAATTTGGTTCGTATGTTCCTTACAAAGATTTTTCAAATTATTTTGATCAGTAAAAAAAACATGTCTACCAGGGGGTTGAGTCAGCTCTCCTTATTTGTTAATTGTGAAAACTTAAAAAATATTCTCCTCTGAAACTAATGTCCAGATTTGAAATTAATTTTGCATAAATGTTTCTTGGATGACCCTCTAGAAAGATTGTTCAAATTATTTTGATCTTTAAAAAAACCCATGGCCTCTAAGGTTTACCGCTATGATATTCAGGTAAGCGCCTCTAGGGCCATCATGGCCCTCTTGTTTTTTTTTATGATTATCAAATCTTGATATACATCTCAAGCAAACATATCTACATGTACATATTCTAATCTAATTGACAGGGTTTGAAATCACACAAAGGCAAAATGCAGCAGTTAGCCTCCTAGAGAATTTCCAGAAGTTCAAAGTTTTAATTTTTTATTACTTTGCCTGTATAGTATAGTCCAGGATAATGAAAAGTCTAGAAAATGTTGGTTGTTTAAATTAAGTTCAGTAAACATATTAATTTATGGATATAGTGAAAGCAGGTGGCTTGTAGAAACTTGTAGTTCATTTCTGTTGTAGAATCAATACTTGGTGTCAAATAATGGTCAAAAGAGAGGCCCCTTTCAGGGCTAAAACCCCAACCCCCTGAGCATAAGATGGACATCGTATTCACTATTCCACTTCGCCCTTGCAACCCTATGCAGATTGTCAGTTGTTATAAAATCAGTGATAACTGAAGAAAATAAAAACTGAAAAAAAAAGTTTTCTATTTTACATCATTGTACTAAGCATGTATTATTGTAGAAGAACATATACATAGGAACTCTTTTACAATGGAAAATGTGGTTAGTAGGACTGTTGGTGTATTTGTATATTAACTGATAACATTGGTGACATTTCAATGCAGGGTTTCTTAACAATGCCACTGCCTAAAAGGCTGTTGGGTGAATTTAGCTTGATATGTTTTTTTTTATCTCCTGCACACCTGTTTCATTTGTCATTGAACATAAAATTACATTAACATTCTCATCATTGATAAAGGTAGATTAAATGCCACAAAGAAATACTATGTTAATTCTGAATTTTCTTTCATAAGATCAATTATGTAATTCAATTTTGAAAATTGAAAAAAGGAAAGGTAATTTTGCCTCATAGTGAAAAAGCATATGTCGGCAAAAAAAAAAAAAAAAAAATGCACATTATAAAAGAAGGTCAATAAGTCAAACTAGAACCAGAAAAAAGGTCAATTAGGTGAAAAGGGAAAAAGGCAATATAAGCAAATATAATGGAGACACTATAGGTAATTATAATGCAAGTTGAATGAGGCAAAAGTAAGTCTAAGTCAGTTAAGGCAAATATAAGTCTTTTGTCAATATAGGCAAATATAAGCCAAAGGCATAAATGCAGGTAAATAAAGGCAGAAGAAATTTAGATATATTTATTATTATTATTATACCACATTTATATAGCACTCTTTTCATATGGTAAGTACGTTCAAAAGTGCAAAACCAAAGACAATATGGGAAAATATAAGCCACATAGGCATATATAATCCAAATGCATATGTATGCTAATATTTGGCAAAGGTATGTAGGCAATTATATGGCATTAAGCCAACGTAAGCAATTATAAGGCAATGTAGGCAATTATATGGCAAAGCCGACATAAGCAAATATAAGGCAAAGGCAATGTAGGAATATTAAATCAATGTAAGCTAAAATAAGCAAATGTAAGCCAAAGTCAATGTTAAGTCATATGTAAGCCAAAGTCAATGTTAAGTCAATTATATTTAAGTCAAGTCTAACAAATATAAGATACAGGCAATGGAGGCACATATTAGACAATGTAAGCAAATCTCAAAGAAGGAACATATAAGCCAAAGCTAATGTAGGCAAATATAAGGTAAGGACATTGTAGGCAAACTAAAGCCAAAGCTAACATGGGCATACATAAACCAAAGAAAATGTAGACAAAAAAGACAATGTAGGCAAAAATAAGACAAAAGCAATGTAGGTAAATAGAGTCAAAGACAATGTAGGCAAATAAAACCCAAAGTCAACATAGGCACACATAAATCAAAGAAAATTAGACAAAAAAGCCAAACACAATGTAGGCAAACATAACACAAAGGCAGTATAGGCAAATAGAGCTAAAGACAATGAAGGCAAATATAAGCATGGCTAACAAAGGCTAATAATTGAATCCAAAGGCAGTGAAGACAAAGGTAAGTCTAAGTAAATGTAAGCAAATACATTTCAAAGTTAATGAAAGCAAATACAAGTCAATATCAATGTAAGAAAATACAAGCCAATGTTAATGTTAATAAATACAAACCAAAGGCAGTGAAGACAAAGGTAAGCCAATGTTAATAAGAGCAAATACAAGTCAATATTAATGTAAGCAAATACAAACCAATGTTAATGTTAGCAAGTACAAGCCAAAGGCAGTGAAGACAAAGGTAAGCCAAAGTTAATGTAAGCAAATACAAGTCAAAGTTAATGAAAGCAAATAAAAGCCAATATCAATGTAAGCAAATAAAGGCCAATGTTAATGTTAATAAATACAAGCCAAAGGCAGTGAAGACAAAGGTAAGCCGAAG
>JAULCC010146577.1:3239-13527 GCA_032358795.1 Nuttallia obscurata
AAACTGCTTTGAACAGAGTCTTCTTGAGAACAGGAATACTGTGTAGACTCAATAAACTTTTCTCACTTAAGCACAAAGTTTTTCTCACTTAAGAGTGCATTTTTTCGGCTAACAAATGACAACCAATCGTAGACATACCTTTATGAGTATGACAAAAAATTGATATTCGAGAAAATTTGTTTCATCTATTCCTGATCCTCTTATTATACCAGTTATTTCAAATATTGACGAGCATTTTTTACATTTTACATTTACGCCAAATCAGACATGCAATTTCAAAATGAAACGATGTCACTCGAAAATGAAATGAATATATTTGCTAGATCAGTTGAAAATTTGCATACATAAATATCCCCAATTTGACAAATTGCTCGCCAGTCAGAAAAAAAATAAACAAAATTAAGACCGCAGATGTGAACATTTGATGTTTCGTTTCGTTGTGATGTACTGATTAACAATTCACTGCAGAAACGGTAAAGCCAAGTTAAATTACTGGAAAATTAGTTTATAGTTTGTGCTTTAAAGTCCCAGAGGAGATATATCTAATAGTAAAAATGAACACAACTGACTTGTCAATGACTGTGTTGATGTTTTTTCTAACAAGGGTACCGATGAAATAATGTAAATTGACGAATATGTAAATTAAATCTTACGCGCTACACTATAGAAACTTTTTATTTTTATTTTTACAATAAGCATATTACCCGATGTCAGAAATGTATGGCTGTTGAATAACTGAGCATAATTATTAAGTATATCTTTTCTTTAAGGCCTCTCCAATACCGTTGTGAAGGATCAGCCCTTAGAAACCAGAACTCCCGAATTCCGTTGCTAAGAAACAGACCTTAAATACCAAGACTCTTGAATATCGTTGCTAAGAAACAACTCAAAAATATCAGGACTCCTTTTGCTAAGGAACAGCTCTTAAATGCCAGCCCTCTCGCATATTGTTTCTAAGGAGCAGCCAGTCTTTCAATATCAGCCCTGTCTAATACCATTGCTTGGAAACAACCCTTAATATTCCTCCCTCTCAATAACGTTGCTTAGAAACAGCCCTTGTATGCTAGCCTTCGAATATCATTGATTAGAAACAGCCCTTAAATGTCAGCTTTCTCAAATATCGTTGTTTAGGAGCAGCCTGGAATATCAGCCCTGGCGAATATCGTTGCTAAGAAACAGTCAATTCTCTCGAATATCGTTGCTTAGGAACGATCAGCCCTCTCGAATATGGCTGCTTAGGAACGACCCTTAATGTGGCATAATGGTTTGTTTGTTTGTTTTGGAATTTAACGTCGCTTTAACAGTATTTCAGTCATATCGCGACGTCCAGCTCATCTGAATTAATTAAAAAATACCCTATTACATTCACCGAGTTGCCCCTAACGACGGCACCAGTCATGAGCGTCACGGGTTTTGTTTAATAAATACGGAGTAAAAATATCGAAATTATTACCAACACATTAAAGAATAATGGTATATACTCTAAAACATATCCATTGATTGAAAATACAAACGCACATTAGAACTGCCATTACCTATCTTATTAATGAACAAACCGAACCTCTGTCAACAACGGACAACCGCCCGTTTAGCTTGAATCTCCTGTGTTTAGCTCAGTGGTAGAACGTCCGCCTCTGGTGCACAAGAATATGGGTTCGATACCCGACCGAGTAAAACCTAAAACGTTTAATTGTTAACCTTTAGCCTGCTGAACAAATGTCGTCTGCTTAAACTGTCGTCTGCCTAGATTTTAAAATTCATCAGAATCGCCCAATATTTGGAGAAACAATTGGCCGAGTGTCGAACAGCTTGGATCCTGATTAGACGCCGAGTTAATCGGCATCTAATCTGGATCAAAGCTGTTTGCACATTTTATCACTTTCGCCCTTAGCAGGCTAAAGGTTAAGGATGGTGCTTACGAACAATACCGATCTATACCAAATTATTCACGCATATATAAAAGCCATTGAATCGAGATTGATATTTTCATCTGAACGACAGTATGACATAAGCCGGGATTCGAAACCACAAGCCAAGAGCTAACCACTGAGCCACTGATTATCCAGCAAGTGTTTATATAGAAAGTATTGAAAACACAATGTAACGCGAAACAGTGCCGCTAACTGATGACGACAGAGTAAGAGAGACAGTTAATGTTGTTGTCTTAGGTGAGACCAAGAAAGCCTCGGGATGAAAGCGTAAAAAATAATTTCACGAGACAAACTGTTTCGATAAGAAAAAATTCAAACGACTTATCAAATAAAGGAGACATGACTCAAGCTACATTGCTGGAAGCTACATATTCCGATTTTCGTCGGGATGAAAGAAGCGACTACTGTGAACTCAGTGCTAGATTGAATTACTTACTCTTTCAAGATGAATAAGTCAAACATACAAAACTGCCAAACAATCTGTCGGTGATGATAATATTCAGTAGTAATTTCAGATACATAGTATGGTGATTATTGTAACAGTTTTAATTACAGTTATCATTTCGTTGTTGTACATGTTTTTTTTTTATATACATATCCATTTCATTATAATGAATTGATATAGTCTTCAAATTTTCGAAGAGTTGTCTATTTTAAGATCACCCAGTTCAAAGCTAGATGATTATGAACGTAATATCTAATAAGATGTTTTTTCAATTTTTTTTTGTTTTATTATATTGTTATACTAATTAGATCAATAGATACAAATACACAAAAATGAATTAATTGAATTAGTACTTACTCCTTAGAGTTCAATTATTTTTTTTTGCATTATGTCTCATTAGCATTGTTATAATCCGAATAATGAGACATGTGACGTTAAGTTGTTTCACTCAATTTGATGTACCGAGTAATACTCAGTAATATATAATGAGATTGTAATGACGTCATCATTAGATCATATTTTTAATTAACTATTTTTATAATTTATAATAATTAATTAATCATAGATCTAGTTTCACATTAAAGATTTATCTTCCAGGAGATAAAGCAAACGTATGGTTTTCTTTTCTTTAAGAAATTCCAAAAGTGTCAAGTGCACCAAGTGCTGGTTCCAACCAGAAAAAGGATTATAAAGCGTTTCTCCAAGCCATAGGCTTTCAACATAATCAAACTTAAATACATAAGTTTGAACTATAATTTTAAAAGGTGCATTTGGTCATTGTTGACGTTGACTGTACAAACACATGCAAACCCTCTCCAACGTATATTGAATACACTGAAAACATGTCTGAATCCTGTTTAACTTTAAGATTCTATGCACACAAGGTTACATGGTTCCAAGCCTTGACTATTTAGTGTACCCATGGTTTCTATTTAATTTCATGCTAAATGACATGATAGTTACGTAAATGTAAAGACAATGTACTGCTGTATGCTTGTCTTTTGTTATAACCGACTGATCTTAATGTTCATTTGTTTGTTCACCTTGAATCTAATGTAGTTTCAAAAATATTTCAGTCATGCCGTGACGTCCAGTTCAATACAGGTGGAGGGAAACCCCGGTGACCCCTAAACTTTATCACGTACAAAGCGAACCCGATTAGCATCACCGGCTTACCGCAAGCCAGCTATAAGGCTTCCGTACTTGAAAAATCCCAGATTGGGATTCGAACACAAGGCGGTGGTAGGGGTGAGAGACTGCACGCCAATGAACATAACCACTCAACGACGGAGGCCCCTTATTTTAATGTATTATCTTGTAAACACTAAACAACAGGTAGACACCACGTTAAGGCATATACACCTTTCTAATACAAACAATACCAGAAATCTACTAATGCAGACTAAGAGAGATAGCCCAGAGAGAAAAAAATACTTTTTAAAACAATTCTGCCCCTGAAACATTTGATGTCTAAATGGGGAAATTTTCTCCGTTCATGTGTTACATTACTAATTCGTGTTGTGATCAGCTGGTGAAAGTCAAAACTCACTGATTGCTTTTACTTCTTTTGACCTAAATATAATTACCTAGCTACAAGTTCAATTAAACAAACGCACACTTTAAAGAGATAGTTACACATAATTCTATATATAGAGCTAAAATAATGCAACAGTGCTTATTTATTTGACCTAATGCTTTTCAGTAAGCAATGCCACGAATAAATTCGTATAAAATACCGATATTTATAACCACTAATAGACTTAAAAACTCGCAAGATATTCTTTAATCAAAATGTTTGATTACAAAGGACTATTATGTACATTAACAAGAGATTCGTATCCGAGTTGATTATTTTCTACTTTGGTCGGTAACTGATCTCGACTTTTTGTTATCTGCATCTACTTACATCTTCACTGGTTAGCTAATGTTGTGTATTTGTCGTTAGAATTTACTCCATTAAGCAAACAAGAAACGTTTCGGTTAAAATTTCAATATGCGCTCGTAATGGTGAATGCATGGTCTACGTGCTATAATGTTGCAAACAGATTCATGTACTAGAATGCGTTTTGTTTGTAAAAGGGATGTATTGCACGAGACATCGACCGACATTGACATGCAATTTATATAATTTAATAATACACAATAGTTATCCAGTTTCGTAGCTGCGAGAACTTTTGTACATTTCCGGAACACGTTATAGTTTGCTTACATATAGCAGAGTTGTATTGCACTTTTACATTTGTTGATGCTCTCAAAACTGATTTGTTTCTCTTTAAGGCTGAAACAATATCGCTGCTTGCTCGATATTCCAACTTTTTAATCCATAGTTTGTTTCGTTATCGTGTTATGCAAGATAACTGTATTGGGAAATCAAATGGATCATTTTTGTGGGCCCACATGCCTATTCATTAAGTCATATGAAATATCACAAAGATGTTAATAACGCTCTAAAGAGACATTAATCCAGGTAATGTCCGTTAATTCTTCTGTGGAGTTTGATTTAACATGAACGTTCGAATGAAAGTATCAGTTTTTATTCCACAGCTGCTGATCAATAAACAACACATCTGATTGTCATTCATAAAATTATAGACGCCTTGATGGACGCATGTTTTATTGGTATGTTGAAAGTAATACACTATAATCAACGATGCATTCGGGACAATCTCTGTTTTCACATCCATGGTTTATGGTAATCCATTGAATGTACTTTACTTCGACGTTTGTCATTAATCAGTGCGATACATTGGAACTGGTCTGGTGTACTGTGTCTTTACGTTTGAAATAGCACAATAAGTTTACTTTTAGAATCATGAATGAATTGTTGTTTTCTAATTAATTTCATATCCTACTAACGAAAACACAATAGTTGTATATCGATAGATGATAAAACATAAAAAGACCCACCTTTGCTTAGTTGTCATTATGTAGATTCACAATTTATCAATACTGACATGGTGATGAATTAGAAGTGAATATCTTGTTGTCAATTAATTGACACATCTATTACTTCAGACTGTTAATATCACCGTTGTACTAGTCTAAATGTGTTTATACTTGACCCTTTAATTCTACATGGTATTGGAAAAGTATTAACCCTTAAAAAGTAGCCTGCTGAAAAAATTGTCGTCTGCTTAAATTGTCGTCTGCCTGGATTTAAAATCCAGTTTGCGTATTATTTGGAGAAACAATTGGACGAGTGTCAAACAGCTTGGATCCGGATTAAACGCCGAATTACTCGGTGTCTAATCTGGATCCAAACTGTTTGCAAATTATATCACGGTCGCGCTTAGCAAGCTAAGGGTTAACAACATTAACCATAAACGCATTGGATAATGACACCACAAGCTATAAACCTTGTACAATCAATCATTTACCGTTTACTTCAAATTCAAGATCCAGAGTACAGCGACATCGCCTAGCTACCAGTGTTGACCATGAACGTAGAACGTGCAATCCATAAACTCAATAAAATATGTTTCAAGAACCCCTATATACCACAGCCACCCACTGATAACATTTCTAAAGTTTGAATAACTACATACCAACGTGTCACTATGTGACTGCCTTTCGGCTTTATAATCACAAATGCTATACAAATCTTACACTTGTATGAACTGAAAGTTACTGGATAAACTTTAAGATTCAAGAAATGCTTTATTTAAAGACATAATCAAGGAAATTAATTCATACAGCAACTTCCCCTAAGTCGGATCTATAGATGAGACCTAGCTTGCAGATAACTATATTTTTATGTAGGAGATAATAACTATAAAGCTAACCTTAAATGATTAGAGTCCTTTGCCGTTTTGAAAATCTAGACTTATTCGAAAGTATTACACAGCAACTGAATATTTCCGGTATTCTAGTTGTTATAAAATATCTTATTAGTAGAATAAATGCGTTTGAGATTATCGCGAAAACGAAAGTAGAAAACCCTGAACCATAAGGCATAGATTCGCGCATGCGCCAATTTGATTTGATATAGGTCTTAATTACTTAGAGTAACTCAATAAAATTAGGAGGCTTGCTGATGGCACTAATAGAAATCCGTAGTTAGGAGACGGGTAACATGCCCACATTAAACTGTTTCTTTAAAGTTTTTTTAAAGTTCCCGTGCCATTTCCAAAGAAAGAAATTTCAAATAAAACTGACTGGTGGCATTAACCGACCTTAATCTATACCTATTGGAGTGTCCTGCATTTTATTTAGTGAAATTCGGTTATTTGATCGCTTTAATTGTCAAACGTCAAGCCTCCTAATTTTATCCAGTAATCGTATGATACGATCGAGTATTGTATGCATATAATTTATCTAAATCGGCTTTTATTTCCTGCGGCGAACAATTAAACAACGGCCGTATTTTTATATAGACCCTCTGCTATTCCTTCGCCATATTATTAATTCAACACTTAAATTCTAGCAATGTCGATAACCACAAATAATTAAATATGTTATGCTACGTGACCATTGCATTTTGTAAGAGATAAGTGTGCACCGCTAGACGCAGAAATGTTTACCCTACAAGCTGATATAAGTTTCATAAAAAAAAATCGGTAATTAATAAGCAATACGCCTATTATCAGAACTTTCAAAATGCCCCTCGTATTCCTGTATAGAAGACCATTTTGTTAAGATGAATCCTTCTTCCAGAATAAATAATCAACGGCATTAGCATCTAACGATACTTTTTGTTAGATAATTGGAACTTCTTGTGGTAATAATACATGTCTTTTTTTTGCATATTGGCAGCAGTAAAGAAACTTATCTTAACAATCGACTGCTGTTAATGCAAAAGAAGAATGGTTACTGAAAATCACATAGGGTTGTCTTTCAAACATCAAAATCTGGAACATATTTTTATCATGTAGCCCAACAGTGGAGCGTGCTTATTGTTGAAAACACCAAGGTGGTAAAATAAATTTCTATGAGTTTTGTAAATGATGTTGATACCACTACACGCTAGGCCGCCATAATCATATCAGATATTAACCCTTTCGGCGCAAAATAGTTTTTGTCTGCATTTTTTTCGTCTGTCTCAGTGTTCAAAGTGAATATTTTTTTGATATCTGTACAAAAACAGAATCAGTATTGAAACAGTTTGGATCCTGATGAGATGCCGAGTTCCTTTGCGTTTCATCCGGAATCAAACTGTTTGAAAAAAATATCACAGAGTCGCCTTTGGCGGCGAAAGAGTTATAGCCAAACATTCTTTTGACAAGGGACATTTCTTCGAAGAACAGCTTATCTCTTTTAAGCGCGAAAATGTTTCTTTTAAAACATCTCCAGGCCGAGTCAAACCAAAACATATTTTTGCAATGGTGCCAGTAGCTCCCTAGCTTTGCACTCAGTATTATAAAGGTAGGTCTAGGAAGACATTATCCTGGCGCAAGCATAATGTGTCCATGTGTTGCATGCACTTCAATAGAGCAGCATAATGATTTGCCTTAAGATTAACCGTTAAAGCGACGTATATTCCCTAAAGATTAGGACCATGACGGGCGTGATATCGCTCCACTGAAACATAAAACAAGTTTCATAAATATCCAGTGAAAACATCATACTCAATTGCGTACACAAGAATTTTCTATTATTAGATCGGATGGCCTAGTTTTGTTTTACCTTAGATGAAATATATCCAAACGCGACATATACTTCATCAAGACAATTATTCTGACCAAGTTTCATAAAGATCCAGTGAAAACTTCCACATATTCTATCTAGTTTTTTACCCCAGATGACCAACATATATTTCATCATGACCGTAATTCTGACCAAGTCATTAAGATCCTGTGTATATGAAGCTCTTTGTGTACACAAGGTAATGTGCAGACAAAAGGACAGACAAACGAACAGACACCAAGCGGTCAGAATAATTCACATACGGCCACTATGTATTCATGTGAGCTAAAACCAAACAAACAAGCAAATTGAAGCATCTCGTGATCTAATAGCGTTACCATGGTAGGAAATGTAACGAAAAAGTTTTTCCGGCATAGGTACTATTAAAATCGCAAGAGTATTAAAGACGTTCAATGTATAATCACAAACTGGTAATGTATATATTTAGCCAGTTGAGAGGATCAGTAATTGAAATGATAGAAAACTATATATACCTATTTCTGTGTATGTTAAGTAGACCAGATAATAACTATTATTCGTGGCCGATAAGTATTTCTATCCCCGAAGTTAAGGTCTAAACTGGTAAATGCTATTTTGTAGTTAGTATGTTATCATCAGTTTTTGCACTGATTTAAAGGAACCTCTGAGAATTTGCGTGTACTTAAGTGTTCTCGATATTTCCTGTGAACCAGTACTAGGAAGTACAAGGAAGATAAATAGGTTTGGTTTAAGACCAAACAACAAATTGGAATCGAAAGGGCGATCCTTTTATTACATCTCCGACGCCCTGATCATGACATTTCCGAGCTTCACTGCTTTTTTGTAAGATGAATTGTATTTACAAAACAAACACACTAAACTATCCTGATTGTGAAACCTTATGAAGACATAATGATGTACTCCAATAACTATAGCTGTTCAGAAGCCACGAATCTCTGCCTTCGTGAAATAAACTTCTTCCCATGAAAAACGCGAAATATTAAGCCCACGAAAACAAAAGATTTAGCAGTATGTACATATATTTAAACAAAATACCAACGTGTGTTTGACGGACTCACTTTAAATTGTCAAATAGATATGGCGTGTTGAAAAAATATACTTTAGACCTGTAATATTCCTAAAAAAAAACAAGTGTATTTCTCTTTCTCTCACCCCCCCTCTCCCAAATAGAACTATAAGTATGTTTCTTCTTCTCCCCACCCCCAATCCCAACCCCTAAAAAAATGGGTTTTATTAATGTCTTTCGGGATCTGTAAACAAAAGATACGTTTCTAGAAGTGCAATATTTTAAAGCATAAAGAGTCGCCATCTATAGTGAAAGACTACACACAAGGCTACTACAAGTCCATATGGCTGAGCCGAAAGCCCGTTCAGGCGACGCACCACATCGTACCGGCGAAGAGTTACAGAAATTAATGTCGGGCGATACTGGAAAAATATACTGCCTTGGCTCTTTCTTGAGAAGTACTTGTCCAGTCCTCACGAAACCTTACACACACGCTCGTGACAATAATATCACTTGCCTCAAACATTCACAGATGGTTATCATTTATGTGAAGATTATATTATCCTGAATAATTATTATGGCTCTTACTCTGTGACAAAACAAATTGTGGGGGGATCATTGTCTTATTGACACATATTTGCAATTATATCAATGCGGTTTACATGGAACATAAATTTTCTTTTGGTTTTTTTACCGGTATTAACCAGCATCTCTGGAGTAACTGAAAATGTGCCCATCTTTTTTAAACTGGCGAGACTATAGGAAAGCACCATGATTATTCATGTAAGATAGGAATGTCCCACCCGAGGGTCAGAAAACTTCTGAGGGATAGAGCTTTGTAAGTGATCCCGGTGATATTTATGCAAACAGTTTGAATACAAAACAAAAACTAGGCTGATAAACTGCTGTTGTTGTTTTGTTTTTGTTTTAACGTCACTGCGATAGTTTTACGGTCATATCGCGACGCCCAGCTCATTACAGGTGGATGAAGACCCCGGGGGTCATCTGTACATTATCTCAGACACAGAGAACCGCACCGTTCTTCCGCAAGCCAGCTGGAAGGCTGCATCAATTGAAAAATCCGAAGTGTCACAAACCTGGATTCAGACCTACATATTCAAAGCGATGAGGGGCTGAAAGATGTCAAGGCCCAACTGATAGAGTAACGGTGTTACAGCTACAACATCGAGCCTGACTGGAAAATAACCTTAGATGTACAGACACCAAAAAATACATGTAAATACCTTTTGAAAAGACTGTTTCAGAATGTAAGTGCTTAGTACA
>JAULCC010146688.1:0-13526 GCA_032358795.1 Nuttallia obscurata
GAGAAAAACTATCGAAAACCTTACCTGTGTGTATTTACATTAGTAAGGAACTTACATGCCCAACAACATTAAACTGAACTGGACACAACACGATAGATACATGTTCTTAGGGTGGTGCGTTTTCATTGATTGACAGTATATTTAATACGCAAAACTTGTGTTCAGCCGATATAAGCTTAACAGCAGTCTGCAATTTGCGTGTCATAACATAAAGAATTCAAATACAACAACCTCTGTAAAAAAATGATAGTTGTATTAATTGTTCATTATCTTTTAGAGAAACGATACTAAAGAACAAAAATATCTATATAGATATTGCATTCAAACGTTATCCATGCCTGCTGCAGTTAATCAGCATAAGTCATCGTAAAAGGTCAATTCACCAACGTATCTATCAAACCTGTAGCAATGCATAATTATTTTCTTATTAGCACTGTCTCTTGTTTTATTATCTGTTAAACATGATAATTAGATCTGTATCCCTGGCTTTACTCTGTATTAAATGTTTCTTCTTAAAACCAAACGTATTAAATACACCGAGATAAAACAAGATTAATAAATTATTTTGATAAAGTCGGGAAGATTTATACCAAAAGGATAATTGGTTTCAGTAGAACAATCATAAGACTGATAAGCGAAATCTAAGCTTTGCACTATATTCTTCTTTTGAAAAAAGCACACACGAATTATGTGTCTGTCAAACTTTTATCTTGTCTTACAAACAGTCGATATTGGATGAAAACGAGCCACCCACTAATAAGCATTTCAACTTAGAACACCCAGCGGTATTTACAATGTTTGACGATTTCATTCTGTAATCAAAGAAAGCAATTACTGAAATGAATCTGATCATCCTCTGCATGCTGTTGCAGGTAATGGGCAGATTAATGATACTTATAACAGTGAGAGGAAATACCACACAAACGCGAATCAGTTCTTTGTTCGAGAATAGATGGACTAGGCATCTGTACTCTTAAGTCAAATCATGTATTATATTGTTATTAGTTAAGCTAGAGATATATATAGCTACAAGCATGCATATAGTATATAGAGGATCTTACATGAGTGTAAATTCAATATCATATTTATGAAACGAGTTGACTGAAAAGCATATGACACGAGCCTTGGCAAGTGTCATATTATTATTGTCAACGAGTTTCATACACATGATATTGAATTAACACGATTGTAAGATGCTATTTATCACATAAAGAGAAGTTTTAAGAAAATTATACACACTAGACACAAAGTCTCCTGAATATGATTTTGCCGTTAAAAGCGGGATTAAGATCGCGACGTCATAACAACGCCCTGCCGCAAATAACGTCATATGCAACGCTAGCAGATGGTACATTGTTATTCCATTGAGCGCGTTTATCAACCGGTTTCAAGTTATGTTTATGTAACTAGTGACATATGATATTGATGACACTGCTTTATGTCACTCCCAGAGGCCAGTTTATGTGATAAAAATGAATACGCTATTAGCAGCCGGAAATAAAAATATTTATATGAACATGAACCCGTTTTATGAAATAAGTGTTTGAATATAAATTAATAATGTCAACAGAAAAAACTTAATTATGTCTGTAAATCTTACAAATTGTAAAAAGATCATCTAGCATTGAAAAGTCTTACAACTTCACAAAGTCATCACAGTTTAACTAAATGTAAAAAAAACCAATGAAAGTTATACTTGAAAATGCTACAATGCTATATGTATTCACAAAACAAATCGCGTTTATCTGATGCTGAATTAAGATTGAACATTTATTTATTGTGTGAGTGTGGCTAGAATCAAGAGATGTAATCGGAATTTTATGATAGAACTTCAGGGAAAGTTTTGAAGAAAACCAAAGAAAATACACAGAGTCTGTCAGGAGTTGCAGTTTTAATTCATAAATCGAAGCAGTAAAACCAAAAGAAGAGTTATTTAAAGTTTTGTTTTGAAAAGCTGAAAATCAATGAGAACGATTTGCAAGATTGATTCTTAAGCGATATAAACTTGCTTCTGTATGTCGATTGAAGGAAATCAATCAAACGGCACAATAAGTACACAAGTACTGAATAGACGGGTAAACGTGAGTTTATACGATGCCGTGTCTGTTTAGCATAACACTATATCTATATCACTTTCTGATGGTATATTGTAAAGTCAGAGAAGTCAATTTAAATTAGGTTAAATAAATGTACAGACAAACATGAAAGAACTATTTTCTACATTGTGATATCAAATATGTACAATAATAACCTTACTAAAGTCAGCAGTCTTTCCATACTTAAATATAAATATTTTGCTGTGCATTAAAGCTGTTTTGGACGTTAATATCAGCTAAAAAACTGTAAAAATATCGAGATAATCTGAATGATTGAACAGAAAGTGTAAGTTCAAAACCAAACATTTCAAATAAAGAGATCAGTAGCTTGATCTGTTCTGTTATGTACTTCTTTGGTATTTGCAAGTTGACATATTTTGAACCAGCAATGAATTGGGATCGAGGAATGGTTTAGGCCAAATATCGTTAGCATTGTAAAATTCATGCTTTTATTCGAAAACATGCCTAAATGTTGTCAGCATCAAAGTTGCTTTTCTTACAGGTGAACTTTTGACTAAAGACAACTAAACTTTTCAGGACTACGACGATCTGATTGTATGCACACAAATAACGTTAGGCCAGCTGATATAAAATCTCTTACATACAAAAACAGATACGAATTAGATATTGAACATATTGCAGGATTGCTATCTAGTACGTTTGTCTAGAGGTCTCTGAAAGAAATCCCTTAAAAGGTAATAGGTAAAAACGTTATACGGCACTGACAGAGAGACACCTATTGCGATGCAATCGTTCTTTAGTTATGACACCTAGTAAGCGATTGTTTTTCAGTGGCTCTAAATATAGTTTAAGTTCAAATCATGCAAATAAACAGAAGACGAGTGACTGCAAAATTTCAAGATATTGGTTGGAATTATTTTTTTATTATATTTGATCATTTGCTTACACTTTAATGACCATTTTTAGATGATTCTATTTCTTCTAGAACTTCATAGACATGTTTTGTTGATTTCACTTCCTGCGCTGTATCGTCCTAATGTAGAAAACGGTAAGCTGTTCGTACAGTGGCATATGAGATTATTGTAATAGCAGCAGTTCTCATCATTTTGTTTGACTTAACTATTTTGCAGCATGATTATTATTATACAATTGTAAAAATTCAATATATTTTAACTATCCCAGTGTCAGTCTTGAATAGAAAGTGTTATCTCGCAGGGAGTTGGAATCTGTGATAGATGGTTTTAGTTTAATTTCATTGACAATCATATCAACGACAGATTGCACCCGGGTAGAACCACCGAATCACCGTAAGCCAGCTTGAAGGCTACCTCACTTAAAACTCCGTCGGTGGTTCTACCCGGGTACACTTTGTGGTTAAAAGAATGTACAGACGTCCCACGATGTCTTCCTTTACCAGTAATGAGCTGGACGTCGCGATATGACTAAAACACAGTTAAAGCGACGTTAAATTACAAATAAACAAACAAACAAAACGAAGTTTTGCTGAGTTTTGTACAGTTTCTGACAACGAGTTTTATATTTTTCAATAAACCATGATCACGAATGTAAGATTCTGTATATCAAATAACTGTAGAAACAAGTGTTTTAATCAGATATACCAATATCTGAACCTGTAGTACTTTAGTGTTTGGTATAAACAGAGTTTTTATTAACAGAATGATTAGTTCCAATACAAATTCATTTCTTTCATATGAATTAAAACTGTTCTAGGAAACAAGTGGCTTTCTTGATAAAAATATAACTGATTTTACAACGCACACAAGGATCGATGTTAATTAAATGAGGAATTCCCTTCAAATTAGATAAAAAGTTGGAATAAGCCATGTCTTATGACGTCGCTGTCTATCAGTGTACGTCACTGTCTATCAATGTACGTCGCGCGCATTAATACATTACATGTAGGTGAAGATATATAACGAGTGATGTATCGAAAATTATAGAAGGCTAGATATATCACTCCCAGTTAGGAAGTAATGCGATACGTTTTGGTTATCAAACGATCATTCTTATCTATGTCTAGATAATATTACCGGTAGATCAAAGAAAATTTCAACATTCAAAGCGGGTCATGTTTGCAGTCTCTCTAAAGATTCCATAATTTTATATTAAAAAGAACGTATTTTATACAGCCATTTATAACGTAAGGTAAGGGTCATAAATCCGTACTTGAGTATGTTACTTAAATAGTTAAGTTTAATTGTAAATTAAATTAGTATGATACACAATTATTTCAATATGATAGTCATTAATAAAGTATAATACCCAACTATTTTTCCAGTTTTTAGACTAGCAAACACGGGTTTAAGTATCATACAGAAGTTTTGATTTATAAATCTACCAAGCGTCAAACTCTTCATATAGTAAGAATTCAGGAGCTTGGAATTCAGTACTATACTTATATCAACCAAGTAGAATTTCTGTCACAGGGCACCCCACCCACTTGCCTGATCATTAACTGATCACCCATTATATTTATCGGTAATCTATTGAAATCAATGACATTGCAGGTTTTATTATTTTATTAAACGTACGAAGCCTGAACTAATATTTGTGCACTGATGCAAAAATGGAACTAACCAATGTTATTGGCTGTAATTCTAATTTGCCGATGATTTTTCTGCACGTTACGAAAAATAGTTTTAGTGATTTTATAGAAGTGTTCTTAGTTAATGGTGTAAAATTAATTTATCATCAAAGCTTTATTTTCTAAATATCGTATTGCATACTAGTTGATGACATTAATAAAGACAAGAGAGAGAGAGAGTCAATCATACAGACAGAAAGACAGACACATCGAGTTTGTCTATTTGAAACGTGAATGTAGAATACAGAAACTACGTTTCTGTTTGATATGAGTAATTCAAAAACATATAAATTCGCTAACAGCGCATTCTTTTCTTACCAGAATGTAGAAACGGCACATCTTCTTTTGTGTATGCACTGCAATCCATTAATTCTATACAAGAGTCTAGAATACTGTAGATTTCTGTTCCAAACACACGACAAAACAACCGTCAAACTTTCAACGCCACACCATTTTCCTTTCAGACATTAAACGGCTTAAAGTTTACATGTCGAAAAGGAAAAGTTAATTTACATTAAACTAGGTGTCATAAAACTTCTAATAGTAATTTCCTGTTTGATTTTTTGTGACAGATCCAACGTTGAAAAGAGCATAGGGTTCCTTTTTATTGCCATATCCCTTATTTATTAGAGCCTTGAATGTGTGCACCAGGTGTGTCAAGCATGGAATAATATCTTGATAAGGGCACATTTCTCCAATGTGTATAAACAACACATTGCAACGTGCGAACAAAGCCTGGTGACGAGATATAAAACATCAATTTGTACCAATATAGCCGGGTTTTCCTTCATCAAAGTGAGAGTGTTACAACAATTGTGGGTTCAGCTTTTAGATACAGGTCCCGGTACATCTTTTATATTTAAATTGTCTATTATAATTAAAATCAACGTCTCAGTGAAACGAAACAATTATATATATATATTTTTAAAACAATTCTTGTTTTAAATTAGCAAATCAAAAACTTTAATTTCTAACGCCCTACAGTTTACTCCAGCAATATCGCCGAATACAAGATAGGTACATTAATACGCAACAGTTATTTCTTTGGTGGCTATAAAAACAACTAAGTATGGTGCTTAATTCTTTTGACGCGCACCTAGAGTCTTAAACCCTGCGATGTATGATACGCTTTTATTTAAGTAAGATACTTTATTATTTTAGTGTAATACTTAGTTGTGTATCATAATTAATTATTTAAGTATCATACTCAAATACAGATTTATGACCCTAATCGTACGCCATACACCTTGAGACAATGCGTTTTATGTTTTTATTTGAACAAAGCAGACTCAGTACTAACATTTTTGTAAATATACTTGTATTGTTGTTTTGCCTTAGTCGTTTCTTGGTACACTGTCCCGCATTTGGATTGATTTTGGCATGCAAAACTAGATAACTGCGACGAAATGTAGAAGGAAAGCCAATATTTGGGGCAAAAAATGCATGTAGTTACGCGTTTCAGTTCTTCTTACTGTTTTTCCTTGTTTATTGTTTTTTTGATTTTACGACTTGCTGTAATTAGGCATTTACGGTTTTTTTAAAAATTCTCTTCTATACCTAGCGTTAGAATCTCAAGACACATCTATCCTCTTAATTGTTGTCCATTTTAACGATGCGTAATCATATCCTTACAAACCATCTATGATGTTAGGAAAACCCCAGATATCAAGTATTAAACAAAACATGAGCAATTCCAGAGAGATATTGCAATTGCAAGTAGCAAATGGCTTGTCAAAATTAACAGCGTCATTCATTGCTTTGTTTCACTGATGTCTGCCACGGAATAATGTTCTTGATAAATGCAATAGTGCTAAATGCACGTTACTTTTCACTTGTCGTTCGGTTTGTCCTTGTTTGCTTTACGTGCCCATATTACACTTTACCGTCTCTCTGTCCCTTAAGCCGAGGACTTCAAGAGCATTGTTAACATGGCATGTATTTAGTTGTTTTCTGTAAATTATACTGGTTCATGCTTTTCATTTCTAAATGTCTGTCTTTTGCTATATTTTGCAATCAGTTATTAGTTCGCGCATTAATGTGTACAAAACTGTTTGATGAGGAATAATAGTATAAATTCTCAAATTTAACATTTATGGCAAGTATATGAGTTTTGTCTGCGTTTTATCTTTGTTTAAAAAAAGAAACACGATTGCATTTTATTGATTATACCGTCGTGATTCTTACTAGGTCGCGAGGCATATTATGCAAATGATATCAATACAAATCACATAAATGGAAATTATCTACGTTCTATTATCTTGGGGTCTTTTTCATTTTTTATGAGACAACGTATAATGACTTATCGTATTTTAGGTTTACTTTAACAAAATTACGATAGTCTGGCTAAACCTAAACCGAATATCCATTGTAATGATGAGCTGCCAACAATACATTTGGTAAGCGTTTAACGATAGGGGTATATTAACTAATAAATACCTCTGTACCGCATTTTCAAACCGCCTACAATTCAGTAGGACATTAAGTTGAAAGGTAGCGTTAAGTAAGGCACGTCACTATTCTATTTCAAAACTGCAAACAGTTAAACAGGCACTTTTTTGAAAATAACGTGTGTAGCTTCTGTAGTTATTATAATAAACTAGGTAACTTTACACTATTTGCAGTAAACACTTCATTTGTTATTTATGTCTATTAACGTCAGTCATCAGGGGCCTATACTTTATATAGACAAATATTCATTAGCTATACCGATATTGTGTCGGTTATCAAAAACCAACTGACATACTTTTTGTCTCATAAAGCAACAGAATATTTCTTCTTACTAACTCAGGATTTGTAAAATGATAAGATTGTTTCAAAATAACGTTGAAAACATTACGACGTATTCACAATATGAGTTTTTCGTTTAAGCCATTAGCAGTTGGATAATTCTCACTGTTGCAAGTCTTTCTGTTTGGTATAGTGGTGTATATATAATATGCTAAACCTCATAGAAAGAGGAACTTAACAGCATGATGATTAAGTTCTAAACTTCTTGCTTAACAGAGTATTCGTTGAAAATGCAGGACGATGAATCCTTAAGTAAAAGCAACGATCGATATATCCTTTTTCTTGAACTTGTCATATATTGTAATATTCGAAGAGTGTATAAAAGAGCCTATCGAGCTTGATGCTTATCCAGATACTATGTTCTTCTGTCGTTGATTTGTTTCGGTTTGGTTAAGTTTTTTTTAATTTTCTTTCTTGAAGGATTTGCTGGTGGTGTGGTGGAGGCATTGTGCAAATGACAGACATCTTTCATTGGTATATCTGTCCAGTATGTAAAGAGACCTGCATTTCGAAAATGTCTTTAGATAGTATAGTTTACTGTTTTACATGACATATTGGGATAAAACAAACTTTAAAGAGCAATGTGGTTCATAAAGATTAGACGTTATAGTGCATTTAAAATGGCTTACTGTCGGACGAATGCAGATGCACACGTGCAATATTTGACCTCATATTAACATCCTTAAGATTACTTAAAACCATAGGTATAAATTACCATGTTTACGTGGTGTGGTGTATTGATGCCATTCGGTAAATCTCTTTTCTGTCTTCCACGTGCAAATAACCATTTTCCCGCTCTCGTTTGCTAAATGTTCACAGTCATTTACACTTTTTTTTTGTAATTTCATTAAACGGTATTTAAGTGTTTATCTAGCGCAATATTAGATTGTATGACACATCAAACTTTTGAAAACTGAAATGATAGTTATTATTTGATTTTTCTGTGACTAAAGTTTCGTTCGAAAACCATCATTTATTTACCCATTTTAATTAACGGAGCATACGCTAACTACACGAGTACCTTAAATCGATATGAATATGACCTTTGTACACGTTCTTAACTGTGCTTAATGTGACATCACAGATGCTGTTAAACTGCAATTATTCATAACAGTAACTCTTACTTCTGCTTCCATGTGACATCTGCGATTACTATTTTACTAGCAATTACATCTGCTACTTCTTATTTTAGTACTGCTATTTATTTCATTCGAAATGCTAACCCAAACCTGTTTAATTTATACTTTAATTTCTGCTATTATTAATTGTACTACCACTTACACAGTTTGCATTTCGTCTCCTGATAATAAACTGAATAATGATGAATTGCTTCCTACATAAAAAAGTATGTTATAAAGTTTCATAACCTGATAATCACAGTATTAATAATAAAAGTATGTTATAAAGTTTCATAACATGATAATCACAATACATATTATATAAAATGTATAATTGACTATAATGCTCTTGTCAAAAGCAGTACGACTAGGTCAAATGAAACAATAGCTTAATTGTTTTACTTTCAGTTGTAAGCTCTCTGAAGAAATATATATAGGGTTACATAATACAATTCCGTGAAGCCGTTGCAATTCAAGGATTGTGAATTGTCCATATAAGTCGATCAATATATCTGATGGATTGTACATGTATGTAAGAACATATACCTTATGTTGAATTGATCTAATCTATATAACTGAAAGATGTGTGATATTTTAGGATATATTTATATACCGTGTCTTTCTTAATCATATATCTAAATTCAAATGTCAATACTAATGGTTTCTCAATTAAAACGATTCACTTTACCTAGTTTAGTGAGAAACCAGGCCATTCATTTGTTAAACATAAAAAATCACGATGTACAAGATACTTTTTATTTTTGATTGATGAAACTTCGTATGGTTATTTAACTTGATTAAAGTGTTTTTAACATTTAACATATTTAGATATAAAATAATGAATTGCAGGAGAACTCTGGTCCTAATATGAACATTAAAATAGGAAGAAAAACTGCTCTCGAACGGTAGGCGTTTGTAACGGATCAACTTCACAACAATATGAATTGTTTTCAATCTCGTATATAACGTTTTTAACCTCTAAATGAAATGTTTCAGAGAGTTGATAAGATTATGAGAGAATAGCGATTCTGACTCATAAAAGGACACCAGCTTCACATTATAAGATAGGTTTGACGTAAGTGATTATAAATATGCCAGCCAATCGGTTCCGTAACAGCACCAGAGAGCGATAAAAGGAGTAAGATTCAAACAGTGAGACAGACATTCAGCAAACTTGTTACACTGTACTGACTACATTAAGTGCAAATGTAATCGAAGTAAAAAGGTCGCTAAACACATAACGTACGGAACAAAAGGTAATTGTATCTTCTCTTAAACCGACGTCGTTTTCAGAGCATGTGTGTAAACATTATACAGTCGACAAACAAAAAGTTGAATGTGGCGTAAACTTTACGGTTTCATGTCATAATAATAGTTATATTCATTTTTGTTTTACGATCACTGTCATCAGTTGTAAGTTTTTTTGCCTTGCACTAGAGACTTATTTGATGAAAATTTCAAGAGTATATATGTTATGGAGGACAACATTGAAAATTCCATAATTTTAAATAAAACTAGTATTTAATATGTGTAGTCAAACTGTATGAATGTCTGATATGACTTCCTTTTATTATGTAACAAGTGGACTGGCACAACTAATTAAGCGAAATAAACCGTTGTTAAGAACGTCGTAAGAAAGGGTTGTTGTAGGTGCATCAAGCATTGCTTTACCTTGACAAAAACATGTGTGTTCATGAATCTTCAATTTAATACTGAAGAGTTTTGGCGACATTTCTGCAATTACAACATCTTTTTCATGACATTGATACAAATGTATGTTGAGTGTCATTGCATTTTATTTATATTATCAACAAACGATGAATCCCCACTTAGTGTAGCATTTTTCATAAGACATGAGACATTATCCAAAGTTATTCTTACTACTTATCCTATTTGTTTTAATTGAAGAGCAACTGATTTTTTAGATATTTGCTTATGTTTTATCTTTTATTTAAGTATGCGTGATAGGCACTACTGTTTTTGCTGATTTGCTTTTCTAATTTTTATTTATAAAGATGGTAAGTTTTGTATATATTTAATTGTTTCAAAGGATACTATACACATCTAATAATCTCTTACAACTTATTAATGAGAACGTTCAGTGGATAATACTAATGTTAAGCATAAATGTTGATTAAATGCTCTTTATCATTTACTAAGAACCAGTAGCAGATAAAATACGTTCATGACTTTAATATAATACCTGACATACGAATGTCTTCAAACAAAGTAATTTTTAATCAATTGCAAATTATGATACATTTCAACAACATGGTGCCTATTAAATACTCGTTAAAGACTCATTTACTAGTTATTTTCCTAATTTGACACGAATTTACCTTCTCGAAAACCGTAATTACTTACTTAAAATTTCTAAACATTATGTCTTATCGGCAGTTCAAGTATAGAACAAACCTGTTACTGGCAGAAAATATGGCTACTTGCAAAAAAACAAGTTATGTCATTACCAAAGTCGTTTCGAGACAATATCCATTGATTTCTTTACAACGTACATGTATGAAAAACTAAATATCTGTGTCATTGTATAATGATTAGTCATTGATAGACGAAATATTGACCAAAAGTATCCCTCATAACTCTTTCAGCCTATATGCATTGTAGTTATAAACTTATTCCATCCCTCGTGATTTGTTATTTTTACCCAGGGCCAGTCGTGTATCTTTTTCGAGGATGGCGTCAGTGTTATCGAGACAATAAAGCCCGTTTACGTAGTCATATGGAGTGTTTGAAAGATTGCGTTCAACGAGAGTTAATGCTTCTTTGACCAGTGTATCAGACAGTTATATTTTGTTGTCTAGGTGTATATCTTTCACATATAGTAAGGTCAAAATACTATATTTATTGTATTATGTAATTTATATTAACTTATTCCAACGATTATTGTATGTTACTGGATTCCTAAAAATAAAAACTTTGTACAAACAAGAACACAGGTTCAAATAAGCCAGCTGAGCTTTTTTTAAAACACTATTATGTAAACACATGTGTATGTTAATTACTTTATAATAATATGCCTATTGAATGTATTTGTAAATAAATATGTGTACACTTATATTAACAAATGAGATTATTTCAAGCATATTTATAAGCTTATTCTTTTTCCGAATGAGAGTTTAATTGCTTCAATTTGGCATGAATATGATACTTATATTGAATTATAATGTATGTTTGTTTGCATAGGTATAGTGAAGCTTGAATACCAGATACTTTTTTTTCTAACTGTACACAAAGTATAACATTGGTTTAGCTGTTTTAATTACTTATCTGTTGATTAAGAAATGTAAATATTCACATGCGTGACGACTATTTTGAAATCGTGACTAATATGGACTAACATCTGCAAACTGCACACAAACGTAGTCTGTTTTGGTGGTTAGTGTCGCCACGAACTGTAATTCATCAAATACAGAATAGATATGTGGCCTTCATAAGACACCAATATCTGGTTTTACCTAGGAAACTGATTCAAAAAGTTTTTTTTTCAAGCAACAAGTTTTCAAAATAATTTATATAAAATTGAGTTGAACTAAACAGCGACAGGATTAAAAATGTAAATAACATGAAAGTAGAAACAAATGAAGATTGATGGCAATTACTAAATTAGATAATGATGCTTAAATACTTCACATCTATATAAAATAGATAAGTACGCCCTATACACTGACAGACTCATTGCCTGCGATACTGGGATACGTTGAGAAGTTCGTTGAATAAATGAAAGAAAAAACACTGAACGAAACTAAATATAAAAACACTTTTCAGAACGTTTTAAGTTTAAAACACACTTCTCGCCGTTAAAATGTTATCAAGTTTTAATAGAGTTCGTTTTTCCTTTTAGCATCCTCTAAAATGAAATTCACTACACAACATTTTTTTGTAAATATTGACAAGTTTCGGTGATAATCACTTGTCTGCTTTCTATTACAAGCTGGGTTTACGGTATTACGTAAATAAACCCATGCAAAAAGCAAAGCTGCATTCGTTTGAAAAACAATTATTCGCTCACTGTGTTTATCGATATAGTGAGGTAAATTAGAGCAAAACTTTTGTATCACAAATTCACAACAGATTCATTCATGAAAGCTGCAGGCACTCAGTCTGGTATGAGAGTCATGCAATTGAATTTCACTTTATTATCTTCGTTCAACAGCACAGCTTGACATGTTGTTTGTTTAAAAGCATTCTAGTACATGTGAATAGGTACATTTTGGTCTTCATATCTCCTTTAAATCAGGGTGAGGTGCAAAATAAATCAAATGTCTATTCTGCAAAGATGGTCTAGTATGGATATTATTGACCAACTTAGTCATTCGATTACAAAGAAAACACATGATACAAGATGGAAAAAAATTAAAGTCACGTGAAGCCCTTCCCAGCGTCTTTAGAATGATGCTGATTGATATATCACTTCCGTTGTTAATTGTGTTGTTTATAAAAACTGCAGAGTGGAATAGATAATAATGGAAATATAATATACGTCCTTCAAATAACTTTTAGATATAATATCTGAAGACGACACGTGCTCAGTGGTCTATAACAAAACATGACTATAATCAAACTTAGTTGTACATTGTCAGGGAAATTTAGCCAATAGTGTGTATTTCTTCTATTGGTAGTGCACATAGAACCGAAGAATATTACTGGTTACATGCTATTGTATTTATTATACTGGATTCACACAGAACAAACACAACTGATGAATCTCTGTACTGTTTATTTCTCATTCAATTAGCTTTTATAATTTATGTTCAGTTTTAGTAATTATCAATGAAAAAGAAGTAAGAAGTAAAAGTTATTAAACAGTCGTTGCGATTTTACAAAATATTAACCTGCCTACTGATAAGGTAGAGCTTTCTGAACCTTTACCCCCTGTGGGACGGGGGGAGGATAGAATACGCCCACTGCTTGAGAGTGCAAGGTGGTAGAAACCCACCAAAC
>JAULCC010147021.1:0-13522 GCA_032358795.1 Nuttallia obscurata
TGGTTTGGATGAATAATTATTCTAACAGTGCTGGTGGTAAACATAAATTTTCCAAGCTTTTGGCATGTCAGCCTTTGGCAAGGAGTAAAGCAGTTATGCAGTTCTGTTTACGATACGCATTTAACTAGCAAATCTGTCGTGTCGGTGTAGGATCATTTTATGCAAGCGTCTGCAAGCTTCTGCAGACGTATGTGGTCACACGGATGAATTAACTGCGGCCCCGCCGCAGTGGTGTGCGTCAAGGCGCAATTCAAGTGGTTTTACAAACACTCCTGCTATGACATCTATATCTTTGGAGATGGATTAATAATATTATCTGTGTATTGACCATGAGATGTAAATAGAAAAAGTGCTTGTATGTGACCGAACAGCAGAGGGAGTAGTTAGTCTCCCTTGTTGATTCCGTGAGGCTGTTCATGAAACCCACATCTGCTTTCATAAGCACCTTAGGAGGTACATCATAAATCAAAGGAGGGCACACCTGCAAGTCCAGCAATGCCATCTATCTGATGACCTGTGCGACGTGCAAGAAGCAATATGTTGGTGAGACAAAATTGTCAATCAACAGACGCATCAACCTTCTCAGGTCTGACTGGAAAACAGGCAGATTCAACAGGTCACCTGTTGCAGAACATTTCAGGCAAGACTGACACTCTTTCAATGACATCGAATTATGTGTCATTGAGTCAAATTCAGGATGTCAGACAAGGAGAGGAAGAGTCGGGAAACTTATTGGATCCGCCGGCTCAATACATTACATCCTCACGGAATCAACAAGGGAGACTTACCACTCCCTCTGCTGTTTGATCACATACAAGCACTTTTGCTATTTACATCTCATGGTCTATACACAGATAATATTATTAATCCAAATTTATGTTTACCACCAGCACATATACATGATATATGAATCAATGCTTAAATAATTATGATGTTGCTTACAACAAAAATTAATTTAGTATCAACAGATGTATTGTAGAATAACAAAGGCTTTTGTTCTAATTATGTGTGTAAAAACAAAACAAGCTAGGAGCATTAAGTGTCATGTTAAGTCATGATTAGCAGCTGTGTTGTCTAACACGTGCAGTAGTGATGATTATAATAAGGTTAATTAGTAATAGAAAATTAATAGATATCAACAACAGAGATAATTTCAGAATGTAAAGATATTTTGCACTCGAATCTGAAGTTGTGAAACTTTTATAAATAAACAATGATCAGTGGTTGCTCTGATGCATCAGTTGATAAGGATCAATGCTGCTTTTCTATAAAAACACATAATAAACATGTATCTCAGCAGCTTTTAATTTCCTTTTTTGACTAGTGTGTTTTTTCAATCCATGTTTTGTTTTTTTCCAGTATTTGATCCTCGCAAAAATGCCATTGTCTTAAACAGAAACCAGTTCCCAGTCAAGCCTACTTTTACTGTCATTCATTTGTCACAGGGAATGACTCTTGAGAGGTAATTTTTTTTTAAAGTATTAAAATGTTTGCTGACCTGTGACCAGCTTAGCACAACTGTGGTCATTTCATACAAAGCAACTGTTTCTTAAAAGATTGGAATAAAATTAACATGATTTCAAAACAATCCTTCATAGAAACTTGAAGCTGATTAAATTTTAACACGTTTGTTAAGAATTAAGAGCGTAAGACTTTGAACTTATTTCATGAAAATACTTAATTTTATGATTTTTCTTTTATTTGTTTAGTAAAAATAAACAAAACTCCAGTTACGTTGAAATTTCACCGTAAAATATTAAAAAGTGAGTAAAATAGTGGATATATGGTTAGGGCTGAGGTATAAGTCAGCTTTAAGATTTTTAAATTGATGTGAAATTAATTCGCACATTCCATTACCAATGTATTGATTGGTCTAAATGGCAAAATTGTGTGAGTAGACAACACCTTAGAACGGCAGCCTCTGATCTAGGACTGCACTATATTCAGTTTTGTCATTTGGTAAAATTGGCATCAAAACAAACCTCCTTTGCCAACATTATTACAATTATTATACTTGAAAGAATTATGATATAAGTTCCTACAGTTATTTACCATAACAAGAAACACTTTCTTGAGGTGGCAAAACGTTTGATGAGAAATCAAAACCAGATTGAATCCAAAGGCTTTGCATACACTTAGTATGATGCACATTGAAGTATTTTGAATAATTTACAAGAATATCAGCCACCAAAGGTTACCAACATACTTTAAAGAGAAGGTCATATAGAGACAACACAGGCTTGTTGAAACAAGAAGATACGGGGAAATTCTTTTCAGTTTATGACAGTCAAACCTATATTAATCCCACCATTAAAAAGGATATGTCAGTGTTGTTCTTTAGACAGGTTATAGATTAATGCAGAACAGCTGTATACTACAGAAAGCCCATTTCAGATATTTTTCAGTATTTTACATTATTAAGCCTTCACCTATGTTCAGCAACCACTATGTATCCTATTTTGATGATCAGCTTATTATGATTTACTGTATACAATAGCCGTTTACTCCCATGGCTAATTTTACACTCATTTACAAGCCTACTATTTCCGTGTTCAATAAATAGCAGCAATGTCGATGTAACAAGCTCTAAAAAGAGCTTAATGCCTTCAATACTTTTGAATTACATCAAGGGGCTACCTATTTAAATATCACAAATGCATTAATTATTTTAACCTTTTGCAAAATTGTTTCAGAAAAAAAATTGCTTCATATGATTTTTTTTAAAACGTTTACAAACACTGCAGGCCAAAACCTTTGTCCCTGGGGTATGTTTTGACTCGGGATCATACTGATATGTTCTCTGCAGCTGCTATTCTTTGCTGTTTTGCTAGGCCAAACACTGTACGCATTCTTATCAAAACAGACTCTTTTTAACAATGGCAACAGTTTCATTTCATTTGGAGCAGTTTTCATAGTGAAATAAAACGACATAGCAGCATCTGTCCACTTTCCGGGGCCTCCGTGGCCGAGTGGTTATAGTCGTTGACTTTCAATCACTCAGCCCCTCACCGATGTGGGTCTGGGCACTTCGAATTGTTCAAGTGAGGAACCTTCCAGCTGGCTAGCAGTAGGTCGGTGGTTCTACCCGGATGCACTCTGTGCCTGAAATAGTGTACAGAGGTCCCTCTGGTCTTCCTCCACCTGTTTTGAGCTGGACGTCGCGACATGATTGAAATACTGTTAAAGCGACGTTAAATTCTAAATAAACAAACAAACAAACATCTCCACTTTCCAGCATTTTATTGTCGAGATACAATATTTTGCCCAGGTATGATGCTGTTTAAAGTGCGTTTGTATTGCAGGGCATTGGGATTAGCATTGACTCCGTTGTGAGTTGATTTTTGCTGAATCAATGTGTTTTCAACAACATCTGAACTGATTTAAGCTGGTGTTATAATATCTCCTTAGTTGATTTCAGCACCATTTTACAAAGGAGTTCTACAAATACAATGATGCATGCTTGGGTGTCATTATGATTCTGGACAGACATGCGTTTTTGGGGCTTTTCTATGTTTTTTAAGCTGCTGCAGTGAATGACCTTTGTCTAGCTCTCACACAAAGAACTAATCCTGAGCAGTTGTGTAATTCTTGGATCCTCAATATCAGTAATTGGTCTCAAGTCCCTATTAATGTCTATCAGTTCTGAGGTGTTCTGTAGCATTTCAATTACTCCATTCAGTACTGGACCTTTCTCACCCAGCAAAATTTGGTATTGAAGCATTGTATGCAGCATTTCTGAATTTAGAACTTCCTCTACCAGATGATTTCTCAGTTTAGAATGTGATGTTAAAACGATATGCTCTTTGGTGATTTTTCTATGTAGTTGAAAGGAGTTACTTTTATTCCAAGTGAAACAGTCCGCAGACATTTCCACTGAATTGTGTCAGATGATGATAATGTTAAAAGCCTGGTATAGTGGATGAATTGTGTTTTAACACCACTACTGTAAATGTTGTTCCTCATTTGAAATGCATGGGCTGAATGTTTTAAATATTTGTTGTTCTCTGCCTAGTAATAATTCGTGAAATTTCGGTTAGACTGGTCGCCATCCATACAAGTGTTAAATATCTTTAACGCATACATTTGTAATTCGTCTACAGCTTCCCAAAACAGGCATTACAATTCTGGACCTAAGACACCATTTGTAATGAAACGTGCAAAAGGAAACCGAAAGCCAGTTATTCCCAAATAGAACGAATAGAAGGGCATGTACCAAGCACTTTTTCATTTTTTCCAGTCCCTAGAGTCATACAGTCATTCCCTTCTTGCCCAACATCAGAAAGTCCACATAGCTCAACGATATCTCCACAATTTCATTGTTCCTTCCTTCCAGCAGAGTCTCATCAAACCCAACTTCATGCTTGACTTTGTTTTTGTATAGAACTAATGTTCACGGGGAAGGTAGAATCAACATATTACATGCACAAAATAATGCCTCATATGATTGAGGGCTTCTACAGTATCACTGAAGGAAGACAAAATTGAATCATTTCCTCTGTTGCGCATAGAAATAGATCGTTGATCTTTTCTTCAGAAACATTTTTCTCTTAATTTTAATCGGAGGTGGTGTTTTCGGAATCTCTGTATCTACTTTAATGTTTGGTCTAATATTTTCCTTGTTTTCATTAGACCTTTTTACTGTCATTCTTAAGCACTTTATACAATCAGTGTCACTCAAACTCTTTCAACACTTTCTTTAGGAACACAAAATGGGTTGGAAACATGGACACTCGTCAGATTAATGTATTTTTCACATATTATATTACAGAACCGTGCGATGAATACTCACTTGGAACTTTAAAGGATACAGTTTTCTTATTTAAATTACAAGGAAAGAGTCTGCTTGGAAGAAACACTTTATTTCACAAAGCTTCTTTAGTCTCAATGGGTTGAAGGTGGAGAAGTTTAAGCCTGTTACCTTTATAATATGTAACTGGTTTTTGCAGTTGTTTTCAAATGTATCTCAATATTTTGGAATACAGTTGGTAAATGGTTAAAGAAAGTTATTTTCTGGAATGAAACATTACCTCCTGCTTCTTTCAATTCAAATTGAAACGCTTCTATTAACTGGTTATTTCTATATCTGCTGTGTTGTCTACCTCCTCAACTATTTCTAACAGCCTGATTTTAAAGGTAGTCATCAGTTTATTTCACTGTTGATAAACTCCAATATCGTGGGGGGGAGAAGAGGGAAATATTAACACATTCCTCCACAGAGCCTTTTAACACCCATTTAGTTGAATGTTATTGGAAACATTGTAGGAAATAGAACATTTGCCATATGTTGCAATTTTTCGATGCAAATAAAAAACACATCATCTTTGGCCAGGATTTCATACATTTTTATCTGATTTTTTTCCAAATGGTTGCGTCTAAAAGAGCTTATGAAAGAAAAGGATAAAATAGCTCAACCTTTTTAATGAGTTTTGAGATTAGAGTGTGTATTTCTGTCTTTATTTAACCAGTTAATATCAATATGAATTAAACCTTGCAGATTTAAATGCTAACAATGAAGACTCATATCAAATAACTCCCTCTCATCTGAGTCTGCTGTGTTTCAACAACCTGTTAACTTGTTACACTTGAACGAGACTTAAATGACAATAGTTTATACTTTATTATTATTTGATCATAACCGTTTAACACTTTCCTCCAAGAGGAGCCACTGTTTACTGATTGCTTATCATGTCTTTGTAGGAAATAAAGCATTTGATCCATTTTTACATGGATATCAATACAGTTCAAAAACTGCATTTTTTCTTTGGCCTAGATTAACAAATAGTTTTATTACAATCTTTAGAAAATAAGACCATCTATCTAATTATCACCATATATGTATCAAAGACGCTTGTTTTAATATTGACGAGGAGCATGTTGAATCAAATCATATCTGATCTTTATCCTAGCTGTTTCAACAAAATTACAGTGAAGGTTGGCAGGTTTAGGATGGCTCGATAAAAATGATATGCTAAATGTATATTCATAACTATTCCAGATCTAATGCCGTACCAACTACATCAAGGAATGTTGAGGAAACCGAAGACATTGAAAATCTATTCAATTACAGTGATGAACAAACACGAGACTTTGAAGACATGGAAGATGCCTTCAATTATATCATTGCTGCCATAGATCTAGATCAATATGAAATTGTTGAACTGCACAATAATGTAGATATTTGAAATCTATCTGTGAAAAGTTAACAGCTTTGCAATTTGAGAACAATAATATAATGCAGAGGATGAGCTTTACGAAATTCACAAATTTTGCTAAGAGTGAATATTCTAAATTATCTTTGCTACTCAAACAGACGCCTTCAACCTCAACAGGAAAGACTATTTCTAAAACCTTGGGACAGTTTTATACGAAAGTGCACCAGTATAGCCTCGGTCTTGAAAACAAGATGATCTGTTTGAAATTATTTGAAAATGAAACAAGTTATACAGATATTCACCGTTATATCTGTTTCAACATATCAAAGCAGGTGCGTCAATACTTAGTGAGTGATAAGACCAAAGAGGTTAAACAGTCCAATAGACAAATGTCAAACAGGTCAATGACACATGCATATGTGCACGAGCCCGATATATAGGTGGATATAGTACTGCCAAAGTGAGGCATAGATGTGTACACAAGAAGAAGGTTTTCGTTACTCTATCATGGAAAAAGACAAAACAGCTTATATACAGTGTATCATCAGAATGTGCCCGCCAAATTGAAGATACTTTAAGGCAACAAGAGCAAGATGCTCTCGCGTCTACAGATGAACCATAATCTCTGTTGGACTTTAACAGAAGGCAAAATTTGAATAGAGGTCTTACAAATATATCAGACTCACGTTTTCATTTTTTTCTGAAGTTGACAGAAAAATGCCTTGGATTATTAGTGAATGAAACCTTAAATAAGATCGGATCTGACGTCTGTCAAACATATATTCTGGCCAACATGGAACTATATGTAGAAATTCATAGCAGTGTGTGTTACATTTGAAGAAGAACAGGATTCTGACAACGATCAAAGATATATTGGACTATTTTACTTTAAAAATGTCAGTCTATGAAGAAATTTACAAATCAGTTACCAAATACTTTTTAATGGTCATCTTCAACCAGTTTCGTAAAGATGTTTAGACAGCTTTAAAGAGAAAACAATTGCCCACAGGTAACAGGTGTGTGTTAGTCAGAAACATAAAAAATGTACAGACACAGCCACTGGAAGTAAAAGAAAAAGAAAATTGCCAGAAGAAACGGAACCCGACAGCACTGAAGAGGTTGAAATTGCCACTTGTCTTCTGAATCTGTCACAACTGAGCAACCAGAACGTATAACAACTGAGCAACCAGAACGTATAACAACTGAGCAACCAGAACGTATAACAACTGAGCAGCAAGAACGTATAACAACTGAGCAACCAGAACGTATAACAACTGAGCAGCCAGAAAATTTAATAGCTGTACCACAAGATCCAGGGCCGTCAACTTCTGCTGTAAATGAGGCTGTGATAGAGGAAAGTGATGTTGTGGGCAAATTGTGTGACTTAGCGGGCTCAGGTGAGTGGATACAGTGTGAAAGCTGTGTTTCCTGACTACATAGAAACTGAGCAGGTCTCAAACACCACATGAAATGGGAAAAATACAGAGGAAGAATGCACATGTTTTGTAATGAGTGCCTGTAAGTTTTACTTTCTGTTAAGTTCATACCAAATAAATTTTAAAGCCAAGATAGTGTTTTATAAAATACTTATTTTGACATATTCACTCAATGGATTAATCTACCAAGTGAGTATAGCCCTATTTCTGGAGAAAACATCTGGTCAATATTTTTGGAGAAGAAGATTATTTAAGTTTTCATTATATACGTATAAGAAAAACAGACTCTGCCCCCTGGCGGCCATGTTGTTTTACCGATCAAAATAATTTGAACAATCTCTGAAAAGAACACTTATGCCAAATAAATTTTAAATCTTGCCACAAGTTTTGAAAATCTTTAATGTTTTCCTTCGTGTTGCTAAGAAAACCAGAATTATGCATACAATTCAATTCTTTTTACAACTTTAAAAGTGGACTACCTTAGAAATATTCCTGTAAAATTTTGTTCAAATCGCATGAGCCGTTTAGGAGGAGCTGTGTGTCAAATTCATACACACTTACTGAATGTAAAAGTTTTAAATCAAGAAAGTGTATTATGAAATACATTTTGTGACATATACACACAATGGGTTTAATTACCAGGTAAAAAAAGCCATGTTTCTGGAGAAAAGTTCGATTTCAACTTCTTTGAAAAAATGCACCAGAACTTATTTACAATTTGTCACATTGGTTACCGTCGAATGTACTTAACGTGGAAGGGGACGCCAGCAGTGAGGATTCACACACCTCCGTCATTGATCAATCGGAGAGCCCGTTAAATTTTTTTGGCTATCGGATCAATAAAAAGTCAATAAAGTGTGGTAAGCGATAGAACTATTCATTTCGCATTTGAGGCTTCCAAGTATATAGCGAACACTAAAAGAACACCGATTTCTGCTTCTGACTGTTATGTTCACTGCAGACCTATGGATTAGGTACGACGTCCGACGAGACATGCTTCGAGCGAGTGTAACGTCTTGGTAGTCAAATGTGTTAGGTTTTTCGGGGTTGTGTGAGTATTAATTAGTCAAAGTTATATTTCCTATGTTGAATGAGACCATTTTTATCAAAATAGCAATGCAAAGTACCGTCGAATCGGACTGGTATAGTTTCAAATTTGAAATCCGCGACCAAGTTGGGTACCTTTTCTACATTTATAATAATTTTGTTTTTATATTTTTTTGCTCAGATATATATTTATAGTGAATAAGAGGGGGGGGATAAATACTTGTGGATCTGTTAAAAATATAATTGTAGATTTACACATATGGCGAATACCTGTGTTTCAAATGAGTCATGCGATTTGTCTTGGGTGCATTTGTCCCTTTCCTATAAAAGCATTTGTTTCTTCGACTTTACGGACGAGAGACAAAACTACAAACTCAGCAGAATCGGATATAACAGTAGCAATATGGAATTAGCTTCTTTGTTTTGGGTTTTTGTTCTGTAATAAAATACTGTCTAGAATGGCTTGTAAACAATAGGATTTTCCTTAACCTACATGTAGGTAAGATTGAATTTGTTCGTTCTAGATCTAAAATGGAAAATGCATAATCATGATACCTTTTCAATTTCCTATGATGGGAACGACATCAAATGTTTAACTACCTGTGTATTTCCATTGATCAAGTGTCTATCTGGTGAACTAGTTGTAAATAATACAATTTCTAGAGTTATTGCTTAAATTAGTCTCAAGGGCAAAACAAGTTCATGTTTGTGTCATACTATTTCCGTTTGACTACTCTACTGTGTCTGATTCAAAATTAAAAGATTAAATAGCAAGTGACAAAGGACACTATTACAACATGTATACAGAATATAAGTTCAATAAATGTTTAGAATTGAATAACGCAATTTATACCCAACAATGTGCATAAAATATAAAATTTAATGTCCTTTTTATCTCAAAACAAATGTTGAACACCGTAATGATGTAATAATTTACCATACAACTTGTATATAAAACAAGATAATTGGCATTTGTATTTCCCCGGTGATTAATCTATCTTTTATAATGGAATTAAACATTCGAATGCTATTCTAGAAATCATTTTGTATTTAGGTAACTCTGTAGAATTCAAATAATCTGTATGTATAAAACAATCAAAATATGGAAGAAATCATAAATCATATAGAAGATGCCTTTGTGTTCTATTTAATCTGTGATTTACATTATACTTTTCGTATTGAATCCGTTATGTACTTTTTGCCTAACACTCATTCGTTTTGCCATTGAAAATAAGATTTTTGCTTAAGAAAATTGACTATCCATAGGTTCAAAGATAATCCTATTGATTTCTATTATTCATAAGGTCTTCTTGTCAAAGACCAAAAAAGGCATATGACGCTGTATATGAGCTTGTAGACACACTGGCATATTGATTTATGATCTAATATTTACAAATATATAGCGAACTTTAAGGGGGAAAGTTTTTTTTCGATCAACAGTCAGATGCCTAAATGTTTAATTCGAAAATAAACCTTAAGAATAGTTGAAATTCTTATATTCTAATTTTTGAAAATAAATGTTTAAATCTTAGTCCATATTTCAGTACTTACTTGAAGTTTTGCTTTGACGTTTTATACCAGGCTTTCAAACTACCCTTTTTACCTCAAACATTAAGTAAGGTAATTCTGCTTATATATTCTGATTAATTATATGTATGCAACTATATAAAATTACATGATAAACGATGATTGACATCAATGCTCTGTTCGATAAGACTTTTCGCGACTTACTCTTCCAATAATACTTACAAATGCCTGCACATATCTTCTACCTTAATGGGGTTCAAACTCTTCTGCTTTAAAGAAAGTCTAGTATGGTGTTGGTTTTTTTTTTCAAACAAAACAGTTGAGCTTGCGACTTGACTTGTTTTTTTTTGTCTCAGTGGTTACTTGATCAATTGACATGAGAACAACAACTTAGTCTAATCGGTAGAGCATAGGCCTTTCTGGGCATTTACTTCATATGATTAAACTGTGCTCTGTTTGTTTTTTGCGTGACATTATTTTAGATAAGTATGTTTAATTTGAATAAGATAATATACCATAAGAAAAAGATATTCGTTATTTATAGTCGGTTTTGATAACAAATAAATTCAAGCTGAAAGCTTATTTATGACATAACGGAGATAATTCCATAACATACAAACAAATAAATGAAAGTAGCAATAAAGTGTCATTAACAAAAATGTTTAATAGAGACACGCATATATCTAATGAATATTTGATATCAAGACTTTAACATTCAATTGGTTAAAAAATAGATGTCTTTTCTTATAGAAAACTGCTTCAGCAAATAGTCATAATAAAACTGAGAAAAGGAATATGCTAATCAGATACAGAAAATATTTCAAAAACATACATTTAGATTATTTCTAAATATCTTCATAGAATTAACGTATTTATCGCTTGATTGTCTACTTTATTCTATAAACATATTAGTTCACCATCAAAATATGCAAAAAAAAGAATAGAAAAGAAGGTTTCGACCATTCAATTGGGGATGCAGCCGTTATAGTTGGCAAATGATACTTAACGCCTTCACTGCCGGAAGCAATACCACGCATGCGCAATATTTCGTCTGTCCTTTTTTTTAACTTCACAGATTCCCTTAATGATTTGCAAAACAACTGGCTGACTGCCAACATCTTAGTTTGCGTATGACTCTAGACTCAGGGTAAGACAATGAAGGGGTTAATTTGATAATTTAGAAATGTGTAAAATAACTGGGTTAAATAAACCCCATTCTAGGTCATTTCAAGAGGCAGCTTCCAGACATACCCTTACTGCTAGATAATTTGTGCATGGTATTTGCATGATGACGCTGATCATTTTTTTTATATATGTTTTAACTAAGAAAGCCCTGTGACACAGCATCAATTTGTCTTCGCTTTACCCCTTCACTGCCTTACCCCGAGTTTTAAGGCATATGCAAACAACTTAGATATGGGTGAGACGCAGAGTAACTTAGCGTCTCATCCGGATTCAAGCTGTTTGACACTCAGCCAATTGTTTAGCCAAAATTTTATTAAATCTGTGAAGTTAAGAAATCCGGCAGTGAAAGGTTTAATTATAAGGTAGGCCAGATGTCGGTTGACATAATGTGATACGAATGCAGAGATGCTGTAAGTTTTGTATATGAGAGATAATCTGCTATCTGTGTCTACCTGTATCTGACTAAGGACGTTCTGTGAGATGAAAGAAATGTTTTCCTACAACATGGTTAGTGTACAATGGTGTTACGAAGTCAAGTATTCCAATAGCTGGTTGATAATTTGGCTGATGTTATTTCAACCTAACAGTGAATCATAGTTCATGCAAATCAGTCAGCTGCTAAAACAACTGACAGACAGATCTAACGTCATTTCCATAAATATTGAGGACCAAGGGGTTTGACGCTACACTTTTTTTGTTTTACTATTATGAATTTGTGAATATATAAAGCGTTCTTATGAAACATCTTTGTTCGGGACTTATGTCATTTGTTTTTTTTTATAACAAGATTCATACTTCCAGATCAAACGATACGATTTCGGGCTGGCAGACACGTATCATTCCAAGAGAAAAAAAGATATTGCCAGGTCGAAGACGAATTCATTTTTTGTACGTGTTAATGTTCTTGTTAACTTGATCAAGGACAGTGTATATGAATCAGTTTGCCATAATTATCAATACAAATTGATCTCATGAAAATAAATATCAAGATAAGTCTCATTAAATGAGCTGTGTGCATCTAAGCAGCTTTCAAACTTAGGAGTGGTATTCTGAACAAATTCTTGCAGTAGCATTATAAGACCATCCTCATCCCTTTCCTTCTTGTATTTTGTAAATTAATAGGACATATTCTAAATGCTTTTTGTTCTCTTACATGACATTTGAATCAACACATATTTGACCTATATAGATCAGGCGACATTGTTTTAGTATGAAAAGTAGGTATTTTTATGTTTGTAATGTTAAGGCAGATATATTTAAATACAGCTGTGTATAATCGTAAAAACATGTAATATTGCTGTATTTTGCGCAAATGGTTGACAGTTATGGTAGGCCACTGAAATGGTTTTCTCGATTATTGCAATACAATTGGTAACGGTACCAGAGAGATATTAACAGTGTCCTGTTGAACACCATATAGTTATGTTATGGCATAGAAACAAAGGTACTCCGAAAACATGACGCTTTCTAGCGTGTGTGTTGTTGTTGTTGTTTTTTTGTTGTTTTCGAGAAGATTTGAAAGTGGAATTGGGTAAGTGAGAACACATGTTTATGAGTAAGTGAATAACATATGTTGTTGCCCGAAACAATTCTTATGCTACGATGACTATGTCATGTTGTAATAAATCTCAGGCGAACTTTAATGCGGACTTAGTAAGTTTAAAGCCATAATTAAGCACTCATCCTTTTTATTATTTGTAATAAATAGATACTGTGTTTATTTCTGAATTTACTATCAGTAGTCTGAGATATTGATTACATTTCGCAGCTTTGAAGGTATATAGACGCCCTCCATTCATAGCTAAATATCAAAAACACGTCTCGTGATGAGATTTAATCAATTTCTATTGTTCAAATTGTACCAACATGTGAGTTATGTCATAAATTTATATAATGTTCAAGTGAGCAGTCTCCGATTATATATACATGTATGAGGGTCTGTTTGTTTAAACAGCGTTCAGAATTTCAGCAATGATATACTGAAAAATTCCGATTTAAGCTGTTTTTGTTTTTGTTGTGTTTCTCGAATTTATAGAAGCATATGAAACATTTTAGAGACATGATACTGCGCTATACACCTCGTTTGACTTGCAAAAAGGAAGAATCAAATTATATAAACTTTGAGAGTTATCATGCCTTTTGGAAATGTTTCACCGGTAAATATTTAAGCATTAT
>JAULCC010147132.1:0-13005 GCA_032358795.1 Nuttallia obscurata
CTCTGCCCAATCTTTCAGTCTACTGTAACATCTGTCTATCAAAGGGTCGCCTGTTCAATCCTCTGCCCAATCTTTCAGTCTACTGTAACATCTGTCTATCAAAGGGTCGCCTGTTCAATCCTCTGCCCAATCTTTCAGTCTACTGTAACATCTGTCTATCAAAGGGTCGCCTGTTCAATCCTCTGCCCAATCTTTCAGTCTACTGTAACATCTGTCTATCAAAGGGTCGCCTGTTCAATCCTCTGCCCAATCTTTCATCATACTGTAACATCTGTCTATCAAAGGGTCGCCTGTTCAATCCTCTGCCCGGTCTTACAGTCTCATTGCTAAGCGTTTTTCAAATTTGCAATGAAATGGTCACTTGTCTCCCACCCCTGTTTCAGGTGGGACAGTTGTCGGTTACTTGCGGAGATGCTGTTTTGTACTGGTTAAGGTACCGTTGGTCATGGATAGGTTATTATAGTGGCATTGATATAAGTAAAATGCATAAAATTTTAAGAAATTGTTTAACTGTTATTGCAGATAGAAAAATGGAAAATTGAACCCTGTGTGTTTGTTTGTTTATTTGTGTCAATCACTCTATCTTTGCCATGTAGGCCTAATGGAAGTCTTACAATTTTGTAGAACTCTATGTTTCACATATGTGCCTATAGTGTGTAGTTCTACTGTCTTTAGTTTAATTGACTCGGCCGGGGATCAAACCAACAACCTCCCAGACTAAAAGCAGACACTCTACCACTCAGAGCTCGAGCTTAAACCTGGTGGTTTGGAACCTTGAGTGTAATGGTCAGAGCAATAGAGTTGTAATTAGAGAATCACTTGTTTTATTTGTAAGAATTATATAGTCAGTTGGTGGTGTGCCTTGTAGTAAAGACAAGTGCAAGACTCTAGAATGCTGACACAGTATTGCTTTTATGAGCTTTGATAAAAAAAATTCTCATATAATTTTTATATTATACAGAATGATAGGACTTTGATGACACTATTATATGAGTTGTAAAAATCGGAATTTTATGAAAGGTAGAAAATTTTTCTTAATCTCTGCATTTGTTGTTTGATGGGGGTCTGAAAAGAACTATTTGGGGGTGAAATAGACAAAGGCACACTGTTGCTTTGTTAAAGCCCACCAAGCTGCATCACTCAAACAAAAGTCCAGATTTAGCACCACCTGTTCGCGTCTGCTTCAGATAATTTTGTCACGGTGTTCCCTCCAAAATTGGTCCCACAATGTCCCGAGTGTGACCAGCACGTGGGGACATGCTATAGACTAGCCCTGACATACATAACAATCAGCCAGCAATAACTGACAGTATATGACAATAACTCTACATGGGACGTGTCGCCGACCTCAAATCTCCAGTCAGATAAAAGTAGAGAGTCAACTAAAAACCTTTTGTGGAAATTAATTTGTTTACCTTTTTGTAGCCGGTAGGCACACACTGTGGTTTCTCTCCACCAATGGGAGCAAGGTATTTAAGAGGAGAATGGTGTGGTCGTGTGCTGCTCATCAGAAGCACACGACAGGACACCTGGTGTACCAATTTGTCATACTTCAACGATACTGTAAAAATTTGTAAAAGAAAATGGTAGAAACAGACTGTGTTTAGATTATTTTATCAGTTATGGAATTGACTGATAACCAGTCTAGTGTTTGTTAAGACTGGTTTATCATTATCAATATTGGGTCCGGCTCCTTTATTCTGTCAGAAGTCAACAGTGGTCGTAAACATTTGTAATAAAAAGGGCGGCAGGTTAGCTAAACCATATGTCTATGAATAATGTACCACTTGAGTTATAACTACTAATATATCTTTATTGTCCATGCCTTTGTCGGTCATTGATTATTGTGATCCAATTATGATGGCTGGAAAAATGCCTTTTGTAACAGGTTTTATACAAATTTGGCAACAGGTGTGAGAGAAAGTTGAAATATATCTCTTTCAAAAATAATACTATTTCAAAAAGATAGCTTTAGAAAGGATATATAGAAGATATTACATGAGTGTTTTTTTTTATGAAACGAATTGGCTAAAAATCATATAACAAGAGCCTTGGCTTAATGGTTTCATAAAAATGATATTGAATAAACACTCATGTAATATCCTATTTATCCTATTTATCACATGAAGAGGAATTTTAAGAAAATTTTACAACTTTACACACAATAAAGACAAAACATCCCCGTATATGTTTTTGCTGTTTAAAGCAGGAATTAAGACACGATGTCATAACATAATAATGCCCAGGCGACAATGGCGTCATATGTGACATCATCAGATGGTACCTCTTTAGGCAATTGATCAAGTTTTATTAAATGGTTTCAAGTTATATTTATGTCACTTGTTTTCATGACGTCATATACATTTGCATATTATATGCACGACTGTGCCATACAATATTTACAGCACGGCAATATCTGTGAATATTTTGTGATAAAAGTATATATGACTATATGATAATGGATGTAAGATAACATCCTAAAGATTTATTACCTTGGCTTGACCTAAACAATTGAGCAAACTGTTATTACATTCTCAGTATAATTGTTATCAGTATTATTATCATCATTATTCTAAATAATTATCAGAATTGTCGTATTTATTATCATCATCATCATCATTATTATTTAAATCTCATTGAAATCATCATCACTATTATTATATTATCAATATGAGTATTTTCATAAGGAAAATATGATTTTAGAAATGGTTTCAATGTTAAAGCTTTACCGTTGTTTTGTGTTTGTTGGGGGTTGGGGTCAGGGGAACCAACCTTCAATGCGAAGAGTCTCAGTTATTAGGATTATTGACAAAGGCAAATGATTTACTTATATTATTGTGAAGAGAGTCTAGGAATTGCAAATGTTATGCCTTGTAAAATGCCTTTTCAGTGTGAAGAGAGTCTAGATATTGCAAATGTTTTGCCTTGTAAAATGCCTTTTCAATGTGAAGAGAGTGTAGGAATTGCAAATGTTTTGCCTTGTAAAATGCCTTTTCAATATGAAGAGAGTCTGTAGGAATAGCAAATGTTTTGCCTTGTAAAATGCCTTTTCAATGTGAACAGAGTCTGTAGGAATAGCAAATGTTTGTAAAGTGCCTTTTCAATATGAAGAGAGTCTAGGAATTGCAAATGTTTAGCCTTATGTAAAATGCTTTTTCAGTGTGAAGAGAGTCTAGGAATTGCAAATGTTTTGCCTAATGTAAAATGCCTTTTCAATGTGAAGAGAGTCTGTAGGAATTGCAAATGTTTTGCATTGTAAAATGCCTTTCAATGTGAAGACAGTCTAATGGGAATAGCAAATGTTTTGCCTTTGTAATGTAAAATGTTAACGTAAAATTACCTTTTCAATGTGAAGAGAGAGTAGGAATTGCAAATGTTTTGACTGATGTATGATACCTTTTCAATGTGAAGAAAGTCTAGGAATTGCAAATGTTTTGCCTTGTAAAATGCCTTTTCAATGTGAAGATAGTCTAGGAATTGTCAATTTTTTGCCCTGTAAAATGCCTTTCAGTGTTAATGAAGAGAGTAAAGAAATTGCAAATGTTACGCTTATCTGAATACACTTCAATGTTAAATGAGTTAAGGAATTGCAGATGTTTTCCCCATAAGAATGCCCTTTTAGTGCTAAAGAGAGTAAAGGAATTGCACAGTTTTTGCTCATCAAAAATGCAGTCCAGAATGCTGAAGTTGTCACCGAGTTAACTGATGCCCGTATAATGTTTAAATGTGTTTAGGGAGAAGTCCATCTGCAGACTGGTAACATATTAAATCTGTATTGTTGTTGACAGTGTTTGCCTGGGTCATGCTGTAATGACTGAAAACCATTCTAGAGAAATTTGCATATTGAAAAAGAATTACTGCACTTTCCTGGCAGCATTTTAATTAACAATGTTTTCTTTGAAAATCCAGGTTTTGCATTAGCGTCATGTCATTGTTTGGCAGACGGCAACTAATAATTGTGTCCGGGCAATAACCATGGTACAAATGTTTGGATTTAAATGAAACTTGCCAGAAATGATTATGATGTGTTGTTATAAGTAAACCGTTGCCTGTGGTTCATAAGATTAAATTTGCTGTTGCAAGAAATAGATTTTATCGGTAATATGTAAGAAAAACCAGAACAAGACTAACTTATTTCTAATTAAATCTTCTTGTTAGAGCTGTGTATTTGGTCAAATATAAGTTAAACACACACTTCAAAAAATATTTTATTTAAAGTCAATTGTTTCAATGCGGTCATGTTTATATTATAAATACAAGCCTCAAAAGAAGATGCATGTAATGCATTATTATAAAACTCGTTCAGCTGTGAAAATGATGATCCAAGTGCAAAATGCTGTATATTGTATGAGTTTTGAATTTAAGCATTCTCAGTGGGGATTTTTTTTTCGGCAACATAAGTAGAAATACTTTACTAATAACTGCATGCTGATCAAAAGAACAATTTGTAAATCCTAATTATCTCGGAAAACAGCAAAAGAAATGTAAAGGAATATGAAGTTTAAGAGTTATATTGAAAGACATTAGTGTATGATATAGAAAGATAGTGAGTGACAACTAATTCAGAAAATGATGTCAAAGATTTTATTAATTTATTTCCACGTGTTACATCATAGTAAATTCACAAACAACTTTCTAAGATTTTTCTTATTGATTGGGTTCTTGTTTGAATTTTAGGTTTAAGATTATAGAATCTGTATCATAAACAATCTAATAAATGCAGTTTATATTTCTGACTTTGATTTCAGTACAAAATTTAGTAAAAACAGAATACTCAATGAGACATCGATGCATTATAATCCATTTAAAATTTATATTGCACATTGCATAGAAATATAGGAAATATGGCTTGATTTCAAAACAATACTGATAACAGCATAGTTTAATGACCTTTTGGCAGTAACTATACATCTCTGTACCAAGTAAATATCATTACAGTAGAATATCTATGAATGCTGGGATAATTCAGGGATGTTTTTTCATAATACGGCTTTTTCAACACTATAGACCACTTTTGAGGACCTTTGAGGACTTATATGCAAACAGTTTGGATTACATTAAGGCCCATGGCACTCATAAAATGGAGCTCGATCAGGGATCCAAACTGTTTGACATTCAGGTTCAATTTCTACAAAAATCTGGAATAGAGCAATTAGTTTTTTTTTCAAAATTTTGTAGACAACATTTTATCAGACAATATTTTAGCAGACAAAAAATAGGGTAGAAAGAGTTAAGGTCTATGTTTTATACATGTTCAATATTGGGACTGGTAAAAAATATGACTAATTTATAATCACCATCAACCCCTAGTCAACTCTTTTGACTACCAGGATACACGTAATTTGAATACTCCAGTGTATCTTCAAAACTGGCAGTAATTAAAGATCTCTTGAATAACGCTTCAAAGGAATCTCATTACACACTGAGGCTTCATATTACGAAGAACAAATCAAAGTGAATTTCACAGAAAACGTGACGAAATCAGTCGTGAAATCTAGCGAAAGCCGCGAGGCCCAATCACATTCCGGCATTCTTCAGAACAATTGTTTCAAATATTCATGGAGATCAGTTCAGACTTGTTGAAATTATTTGGTATTCCGAGTAAATTGAATTTTATAAACCAATTAGACGAAGTGGTTGTTTAGGGAAACAGACTTAATTTAAGTTTGTTAATTTACCAACATCCTCCGTATTTGGAGCTTCTGAGCTGTAATTGACTCGGAGAAGGAATTACTATTAATTGTCAGATGACATCACATATGGGGGCCTGGATGACTATGGTATGATGGAAATATAACTAAGCCACTCAGGGGAGGTAACCCAAAAGATTTTCAAGTGGACTTGAAATTAGGAATGGTTAGCATGATATGGGCAAAGGGACAAACTCTTGAGATCTGTGGCATAAATTGAAAAGTTTTTTTATTTTTTCTTCTAACAGTTTGATTTGGAGGTAACCTGAAAAGTTGTATTTGCTTTATATAAACATTACAGAGAGAGAGTATGAGGTAGCAATATCAGTGACACTGTGTCCTTGTTTTTTTTCTCCAAAAACATTTGATAGTAAAATTTGAACTATAGTTGCATACAATCATACAGTCAGATAGGTTTTCTGTTGAAAACAAGTACCATTTGATGTATAACTGTTGTCATCATTTATATTATTATACCTCACTTCTTATGTTCTCTTTATAATGCTTCGTTATAATAAACTACAGTAGGCGACAATTTTGACTATCACCCTGCACTTTCTATCTCTCAAGCTCCGACTTCATTTGTTCTATAAATAGCACAGAGAACATGGTGCAATAAGATGTAGACAGTATAAGGACATCAAAATAATGATAATTCAAATTTAGATTTAAAGTCAAATTATTTCTTTTTTGGTATAACAAATATTGCATTCCTTGAAGATGTAATGAGTGCATATTGTCAACTTTCGGAATATTCTGTTAGCATCACTGTGCTTCGGTGCACATAGTGTCCTCAGGTTGACAATATGCTCTGTCACTCTCAAGAAATGCAATATTTATATAATATTACATAATATCAGACTCAATTAAAAAGTTAAATTGAATTATATTATATAAGTCATATGACTTGGATATAGAGTGTAAATTTAATCTATAGTGCATACTAATCTTTGTTTACACTGGTTACCAAACAATTGAAGATTTTCTGCAAAAGGGGTATAATTGGGTTGCCTCTGAAAAATATAGACTCAGAAAGTCAATTTTTCAAAATATGAATAGAAAAATCTATCTGATTAAAATAATCATGTCAAAACAGAAAGTAAAAAAACAGAGGATAAATAGAAGTTTAAGAAATAAAGAAAACAGTTTTCTGAAGAGAGGCTTTTATGTAAGATGCTAAGGACTGGGTTTATAAATAAGGTTTTTAGATATTCAACAGGTTTTTCTTTGAAAATCCAGGTGGCTCTCCTTTTAATAGTGTTACTTCTCATGATGTTTTAACCCCATTATGCATTTCATGGGTGCTTAAATTTGGGCAAATTAGTTGTTTTATGAATAAACATGAAACTTTAACAATAAACAGGGTTAATCTCATTTTTTTTCTGCAGTTTTTGCCCAATTAAATTATTTGTATGACTTAACAGAGTGATAAAATTTCCCAGTTGTTTATTTTCATTTTCCTGTTGATAATAAAATGACAGAATGGTTCTGTTTAAATTACATCATTAAATGTGCATTGTCTACTTTCAACTGTGATGGCTGTATGGAAAGTGGGGGAATTTGTCGATTTCTAATTGTCCCTAAATAAAGATCTAACTGTCATATTGCGTCTTTGTCCTGTAACAATTGTGTATGCATGAGGCATTAATGATTTAATTTGCACTGTTGCACATCATGTATGCAAATGAGCTCATTTGCATACAGGTGATGCCAGCACAGGTGGGTGATGAGGGGGAAAAATTACTATGACGATGAAGGCGGGAAAGACCTGATCACTTCACGGAGCTGATAATGACCGTGATATTTTGGTAAACGTTTAAATGCGTCCAATACAACTTCAAGTAGCAAAAGATAAAGGTGGATTGTAGTGGGTTTTTTTTTTGTATCAGGCATTACCAAGATAAAGAAAACAGTTCAATACTTCGATTATGCATTCTGGAGGCATACAGAATAGCTGAATTTGTGAAAAATTCTAGATTTTATCTCAGTTGCATTTGTAGTTAAAATATGAAATTTGACAGAATTAAGTTTTGGGGAATACAACTTGGGTCAAAATGAGTTTCCACTTATGGAGTTCTTAGTGTAATGTGCTCTTAAACTGTGCTGCAGGTAAGCACATATTAAACTTAGCACTGCTCTATGACTCTCCTGCAACCACAAACAATTCTTAGTCCTGCTCTTACTAAGACTGTACTGCTACCACACAAACAAATCTTAGCACTCCTCTTACTTAGACTGTACTGCTACCACACACACAAATCTTAGCACTGCTCTTACTAAGACTGTACTGCTACCACACACACAAATCTTAGCACTGCTCTTACTTAGACTGTACTGCTACCACACACACAAATCTTAGCACTGCTCTTACTTAGACTGTACTGCTATCAAACACACAAATCTTAGCACTGCTCTTACATAGACTGTACTGCAACCACACACAAATCTTAGCACTGCTCTTACTTAGACTGTACTGCAACCACACACAAATCTTAGTCTTGCTCTTAGACTGTACTGCTACCACACACACACATCTTAGTACTGCTCTTACTTATACTGTACTGCTACCACACACACACATCTTAGCACTGCTCTTACTTAAACTGTACTGCTACCACACATGAATCTTAGCACTGCTATTAGACTGTATTGCTAGTCTGCTACCACACACAAATTTTAGTCCTGCTCTAAGACTGTGCTGCTGCTACCACACACAAATCTTAGTCTTGCTCTTAGTCTGTATTGCTAGTCTGCTACCACACACAAATTTTAGTCCTGCTCTTAGACTGTGCTGCTGCTACCACACACAAATCTTAGCACTGCTCTTACTAAGACTGTACTTGCTACCACACACAAATCTTAGTCTTGCTCTTAGACTGTGCTGCTCTCACACACACAAATCTTAGCACTGCTCTTACTTAGACTGACTGCTTCCACAGACAAATCTTAGTCCTGCTGTTAGACTGTACTGCTTGTCTGCTTCCGCACAAATCTTAGCACTGCTCTTACTTAGACTGTACTGCTACCACACACAAATCTTAGTCCTGCTGTTTGACTGTACTGTTTGTCTGCTTCGGCACAAATCTTAGCACTGCTCTTACTTAGACTGTACTGCTGCCACACACACACATCTTAGCACTGCTCTTACTTAGACTGTACTGCTACCACACATGAATCTTAGGACTGCTGTTAGACTGTACTGCTTGTCTGCTACCACACACAAATCTTAGTCTTGCTCTTAGACTGTGCTACAGCCATGCACAAATCTAAGTACAGTCTTTAGACTGTCCTGCTGTAACCAGACATACATCTTTTTTGTCACCATTTAGTTTTAAGTTTAATAAAATGCTTTTTAACACATCAGTAATGCTGTTCTGTACTGACAAATCGTAAGAAAATGTTTTACATGTCATTTCTTATGATTATGTTTATTGTTGAGATTGCAGGCACTTCAAGTTGCGTCTGCTTCATTTCCCTCTGATTATTTAAATTTGTTTTGACAGATTTCTGCACTGATTCAGACTCATTAAACATGTATAGCAGTGGAACCAGTCTAAACCATTACAGCATAATGAGTATTTTTCACTTGAACAGAAATTTTGCTTCTGAAAATTCTTTAAACTGTCCGTCAGAAATTCATCGAACTGCACTTTGGTGATTTAAATTCTGACAAGGAAAATCTTGTCATTGAATTGGTTGGTTTAAACAACATTTTTATTCAAAAATGAAATGGTTGAGATGATGGTCGAGAGTTTTGAGATTTATAATGTTCAAAATGAATTAGGCTGAGCCAGTTTATGCAAAGCAAACTCAAGACCTTAACCAGTTTATGCAAAGCAAACAACCTTTCTAGACAAATTAAACTCAAGCCTTGCTTATATGCATGCAAAGTAAACATCCCTTCTGGACAAAGCTTACTCTGAATCTGTCTATGCATTCTAAGCAAACTTTAGATCTGTCCATGCATATCTTGCTTAAAATTTGTCCCTGCCTAGCAGACTTAAGAATTGTCTATGCATAACAAACATAAGATATATCTATGCATAGAAACTTAAGATATGTCTCTGCATAGCAAACTTAAGTTCTGTCTATGCATAGTAAACTTAAAATCTGTCTATGCATAGCAAACTTAATATCTTTCTCTGCATAGTTAACATCAGCTATGTCTATGCATAGCAATTTAAGATTTGTCTATGCATTATAGCAAACTTAATATCTGTCTTTGCCTAGCAAACTTAAGATTTGTCTGTCTTTGCATAACAGATCTGTCTTTGCATAGTAACTTAAGATTTGTCTGTACATAGAGACCTTAAGATTTCTCTAGACAAAGGTCACGTTCTACCTCTCTATATATAGCTAACTGAAGGCATGTTTACCCTCAGCAAATTCAAATGCTTCTCTATGTCTAAGCTAAAGCAGCTGACCTAAATTACAACTAGATTCAATTTTGTTCAAGTAACCACTTATCATAGAGGGATTCAAACCACATGTAGAAGAGAGCACTTTAGTTTGAACAAGCTTAAAATTTCTTGTTAAAAGTTTAATACCATGGCAATATTACTTCCACAATTGATTGAGTAATTGAGTTATTGGAACTCCTTTCAATTAACTGTAAACTGACTATATAGTCAAGGCAGGATACACAGTTTTAGCCTCCACCAGGAACACCCTCAGAACAACAATTGACAAGTAAAAAATTGAGGCCCCATACTTAAAACACAAGTGACCTATAAAAAACTACAAAAGACCTGTAAAAAATTACTTGGGGCATATTAAAAGACACAGGTAGCCCATAATATAGCAACAAGGGGCTAGTAAAAATACTCAAGGACCCTTACAAAAAGCACAAGGGACCTATAAAAACCACAAGGAGCAAATAATAAAGAACAAGGGGCCAGTAAAAATAACCACAAAGGACCTGTAAATAACAGCAAGGAACCTTATAAAAATCACTGGTGGCCTATTAAAACCAGAAGGAACATGTTAAAGGTACAAGGAGCCAGTAGAAAAAACTGAAGGACCCATTTAAAAAGCATAATGGAACAAAAGACGGATAAAAAACAACACAGGGCATATATCCGAAGTGCCCAGACCGGGTTTCGAACCCACAGCTGTGAGAGGCTGAGAGATTCCAAGTCAAGGACTATAACCACTCGGCCACGGAGGCCCCTTATGTCATATTGTAAAAATTTTGACTTTGTTTCATGTAACACTTGCTTTGCCAAAATTTGCTATTGCCTTTGCTGCAGACGAAATGATTTTTTAAGGGCATTATGGTTGCAGCTCGATATCGAGGCAGTTGAACTAGTATATACTGATGAGCGCTGAAATCTTCATACATTTGCTTAAGTTTTCCTAACACAAAGTAAACAAACAAAATACACTGCATACTGATCTATATACCTATTTACAATCTCCAGACAAAATTTAATATTCTTATAGTATTTTCGTTAAGTTATATTTTGAGAGGGAATAAAAAAAACTTGTCTTATCAAATTCCAATCTTTTGATCTCAATCAAACTTGTCAGTTTTACACATATGTTTTGACTGCCGACTGGAAAGGATCCAATCTTGTGAAATGTACAGAAATAGAACACAATAAAGACGTCAAAAGTATCGCATGCTGTTTTTGTTGCATTGGATGCCAAGCACAGAAGAGAGCAACAGATAGAAAACAACATTGACCTAGATAATTTAGGCTTGAAATAGGTCATCAGCAGTATGCCTGTCTTTAAACATTGGAATGCCAAAAACAAATAGCTTTTGATTTGCAAACAGTGTTGAATCAGACAATCAATGAAGTGGTCAGAATGTAGCTCATGTACTGGGTAACGGGACTCAGTCCCAGTGCTATACACAGTCAGGGCACAGTCGTAAGAACCAGAGAGTTCTCCAGAAGAGTTCTCTGAAACCCCTTCTCTCTCTCTCCCTCTCTGGGACGTCCATTAGCCATAGATGGCATAAAGGGAACCAGTGAACAATATTTGAAGTTATCTCTTGTAGAATACTAGATGTATTGAATACTGATTTGCAAACAGTGACACTGCACAACAACACCCTGGGCGACCCCACCCACCTCTGCCCCTCTCCTTTTATATCTATAGAATTATCAAAACCAGCAACAATTATATAACCTCTTCAATTTGTAAATGAAACAGAAATAATTGTCAGCTTCAATTCATAGTTTGGAGATTTTTCCATTATTATTGACATGTTATCATCATTATATCACTTTTTATTACACTCTTTTTGGAATTAATTTAAAAAAGGACAAAGAAAAAAGACAATCAACTCCCCATTATAATTTCAAAAATGATGAACAGTTCATTTTGTTTAAAGATTTGTAGCTATTGCGTGCAGAGAACCTGATATGGTTAACTTCATTCAGGATACAGATCCTCATAAAACATGTGCAGCTATTTAGAATTTCTATTAATAAACTCTGTAAAATTTGATGAGCCTTCGGAATTCATTGATGCTCGCTGTGATAATCCAACCCTGAATGCCCTTTACTGGCCTCGGGCAAGCTGTTTAATTAATTTTCCATTTATTTTTGCAGACAACTCTATACCTATCTGGCATTAAAGTTATATGGAATTTAGAAAAGGTTATATTTTGACGTTTAATATATTGTGGTAGACCAGCAAACATATCGGCATACTTGACCTCGAATACCTTCCTCGCATGTGGCACTGCGACAATACTACCCGTGGGGCTGACTATCCCAGCTACATGCAACACAGCAAATCACGACATCTCCACACACTGTGTGACAACAATTGTCGTATAAACACCGATGTCGTGCTATCATTTTGATCTCATTAGATTATGTAAAAATGTTTATAGATCTACAAATCTATCAATACTACCCTGCCATTTATCACGGAAAGATTTTTGGCGAGATGTTTAATCCACAGTAACCTATCTTCGGTAACAGCCTTGGCAGAATATTGTTAATGTGTTCACGGGTCATTAATGCGATAACTATTTTTGTATTTGTTTACAGCTGTATTAACCTGTCAATTAGATATCGCTGCTAGTAATCTTACTATGTCCGACCAGATTGGCCACTTCAGTAGAAAATAGCAACAGAGTTTTGGCCGATTGATCATTTTGTTTGATAGGTATCAGGGGTCTCTTCTATGTTGTTTCCTATGGTACCCTTTATTTACATACCCCACTAATCACAGTAATCTAGTTAATCAAATATGGGTTTATTTTAGCTGAGTGGGGTAATCTTTATTGAATTTACTATTTAATTTTATTTTTTCTGTACCAATGTACAGGGTTCTTATTTGGCCTACACCACTAACA
>JAULCC010147243.1:0-13521 GCA_032358795.1 Nuttallia obscurata
CCTATAGTAAAACAGTCATATTTTCACCCTATATAGCCTATAGTAAAACAGTCATATTTTCACCCTATATAGCCTATAGTAAAACAGTCATATTTCCAAGTTCAGTTCTCACTTCAGGAGAAGATGTCAGCAATATCTCCACCTTGTATCCATTCTGCTTGCATTTGTCTCTCAATTAATCACAGAAATCATTCAACAATACCAATTAATTGTTTTACTAGTTCTCCATGTATGCACTCACCATAAAAAATCTAACACACATCTTTCATTTTGGCTGGTAGCAGGTGCTTCTTGTAGCCTCCGCATAGACAAGTAGTTTTGAAAAACATCACCAGAGGTTTTAAGAATTTTGCCGTTTAATATTGAGCTTGTATAGATTTGAAAGATTGGTCCCAGAAGTAAGAAAAGTACCCGGGTTAACGAGATTTCTCAAGCCTATTATGGCAGAGGTCAGTAGGAATTAATTGTTTCGTTTTCTATTACCTTATTCTTTAATTGTGTGTTCTGCACTAGATGCAAAATCAAGATGGGTGTTAATGTTTTTTTTGAAAAGTGAAGACAACTCTTACCGCTTCATAAGTAGGTAAATAGTTGGTTATCTACCTTTTCTCTTTTCTTAGTCAACATTATGATATCACATATATTGGCATAGTCTGTGGAATATTCTATAGCAAACACACATACATAGACTTAAAAAATAATACATATATAAAGGCGATTCTTTTGGAACAGACCAAATATGCAAACATTTGTTTTGCTAATGAAGAGTATCAGTAAAGTACGAATACAGAAATTAGCACTTTTTACATATTAAAGGATTCATTAAACGAAACAAATAATTCTTAGTAATACCTAACAAAAAAAGTAAAGTTTCTAAAGAACGGTTTATAAGTTGTTATTTTTGTATTATTTCTGCTTGTGAAATGATTTACATCTCCATAGATGCTATGTTTTCAATACCACTTCTAACAATCGTGACATAGATATTGGTCGGTTTGTACTTTTTTGTAGATAAGCTCAATGTTTTATTCTACGGTATTGAGAACTTTTGTTTTTGTTTATATAATAAAGTCGACTGTTCATATAAAACAATAATGTTTTATATTCAGGTAAAAAAGAAAGAAAAAAAATAATCATAGAGCTAAATATGTCGATTTAGAAAGATTGAAAACTTTCTCCTTTGTCTAACTCATTTTCGATATGTGAACTATGTATGTAAAGTTTTGATGTCAGCCATATACTCGTATATGTATGACTTTGTTAACCACATGGGCAGTCATTGCTTAAATGAAATGTATCAGTCAAACTTGTCAAATTGCACATCGTAGGCGAATAACTGCAAACCAAATTACGACTACACAGGAGCCGCGAAATAGTTCCATTCTTTCTGCACAGACATGATCTGTACACATTTATCAGTGATTATAGACTCAGATTTAACAACCATCGAAGTTACATATTGTCATCTGGAGTGTTTAGTGAATAATACACACCAAACTGTAGAGAAATCAGATTTCACACTATTTCTGACCATAAAAACCATCTAACTGTATAAAAAATATAACTTTTAATTATCAAATACGTACTTCTATATCAAAGACAACAAACCTTTCCTGAATACAATGTCTGAATAAAGGTATACCCTTTTGGAGATACTGACAAAACGGTGATGTGTTAGATTTATCATACATCAAACAACTTTAATAGCTCTTTTTATTTTTTATAGCATCGCGTATTTTTTTAAATATAGAACATGTCTGGTTATGATTTGCGTTCTAACGACACAGTGGATCATTTTCCGTTGTTTTTTTTTGTTTTTTTTTGTCAATTGAGAGACATAACTTAGATCCATGTTTTAGAAACTCATAAATTCCGAATCAAGATTAATTAAAACTAACAACATAACAAATTGCAGTAGGTACTGTTTGAAGGTGAATGAAAATGCAAGTCAGATGAAACTGATGTGAGACGGCAAATATACAGATTTGGCAAGTCTGCACCCTTCCGGTGGAACCAGGTTTTAATGTATGTAACACTTCGTCGGTTTAGTACGGTACGGCACGTGATTTAGGCCCAACCTATTAGCATGGCGCGTAGGGATATATGTAACCGCGTTTACTCAATCGGAACGCATCGGTGATATCTGTTCATGGAACTACCCTAAGAATTCAGATTGTGTGTGTACTGCGGAAACATTTTCACTTATGAAGAAGAAATAATTTGTAAATGAAATATCAACATAGCATTTTTTCATAAGCCTAATTGTACATGAAGACAGCAACAGAAATATATTACTTTGCTTTAGTCACACTATATTGAGTTGAGTACTAATTAGTTCAAATGGTCGTTATAGGGTATATTTCTAAAGATCGACTGAACACAGTAGAAGGTAATATAAAAACTTACCAAAATCTAACAAATAAATAAATCAATCATGTATTAAGTAGTAAAAATGTACATGAAAGTAAACGCGTTACATGTCTTCACTCTATCAAAGGATGGCTATGCTGCTACAACCAAATGTTCATCGGAAACATTTAAAAGATTCCACTACCGACTTTTATGGTCATATAATTGAGTTGTGTCTGGGAAGCAGGAAACGCTCGAGGTATTCGGTTTCCATGGTACACGGGTTCCCCGTGCATTTTATAGGTTTGCCAGCAATCCGACACTAACTTATAGTCAGCACGTCACAATCGAAAATTAAACAGTAAAGATTTCTGTTATGTAACAGGATTGCATTTTGCAAACACAGAAATAAATGACAGAGAAATCCATACCGTCAACCATTTATTTTCCGGTGTTATACTGCGTTTAAAGATTATTACTCTTCGTTTATTATAGCCTCATCATAGTATATACAATTTACACAGTGCATAAAAACATAAAACATCAAATAATATACCATGTCACTCTAAATAGAGTTACAAGAGACTTATATACATAATCATTACACGATCACTACAACCATACAGGTATTATCCAAGAACTTAAAATCAAATATAATATATATTATTTACAACTTAAAACTTACCACGTTAAACTTACACAACTGACGTTAATCCTAATTCCACCTTATATCTTTCCTAATATACGGCGGAATTTAAAACTGTAAATAAAATATATTTATCTTGAAATATGACAAAGAAAAACCTGCGTCCGGATAACTAAATCCTTATAAACGCTTAATTATTATATACCAGCTTTATATATAAATTTGGTGTATAATATTTATTTAAAAATGTCTTAAAAAATCAATTATCATATCAAATCAGATTTGTTGAGACCTGATTAACATCAGATGTGTAATTATATAACTATATTAAATGTTAAAAAAAAACAATAATAGAGACTACATAAACATTTACAGTTCAAGATAGTAAATATAGTCTATTGATATATATACTTGATATTCTTTGTACTATTTTGAAGCAGGTATTGGCACATATTCTTACTATATTTGAATTTTTAAACAAATGCACTAACTTCAAGATACATACCCTTAAGGGTATATATTTTCAAGTTTTAGTTCGTTTGTTCGTTTCTGTTTAATACCTCCATTCAAAACTAATCAACTTTTATGAAAGCATTCAGATAACTTTACAATCTGACTAAAGTACGTCTGCTCAATATAAGCTATGAGGATCCGAAGACAAGTCATTTACACCCTTTATAATTTTAGTCAGCCAATCAGATCGCAATTTTCACGATTTTTAAAGTGCTTGCAATTTCGTTATTCAGCGGAGTCCCATAGAAACTAACACTGCAAGATGTAAACATGTGACAGTAAACATGGCGGAACATCAAACGCCACAAAAAATAAACTTACATTATTGTCGATAAATGAATGATGAAACGCGTTATCTGATTGGCTAATAAATAAAATAGTGTCAACTGATATCTTGTCATTAAAGAATAGGTCATAAAAATGTCGTCCTCAGATCTTCCTCTTCAGAAGATCGCGTACTTTTTAATCTCGTAATATATCCACTAACGGCATTTATGCAAATAACGATTGATTAATTGATTGTTCGAAAGCTTAAAATCCCTTATTGGGCACAGTATAGTGTGCTCAATATAAGTTCGGGAGGCATTCCCAAAACCATGTGCACTGCAAGCTGATGTTTTGTTTTTGTTTTGAAGTTGCGCGCTGTGTATTCAATGATGTGTCTTCGGAGGGTTTATGTGCTGAATCTGCGTTGATGACGTCGATGGACCGAGATAAGGCTTAAATTCTTTCTGGGCAAAAAAAGAGCAAGGAACTCCTCTAGGACTCTTCCCGCGTAACGATAGGGAGCGAGAGCAGCCAGATCATATTAAGGTGGGTACTCGTCCCGACTGTCTGCTAGTAACTGACAGAGATAAAACAGCTGGGGAACATGACGTCATCTTTAAAAGGGGCTGTGACCGGACTGGAATTCTAACACTTCCGGTTGTGCATCATCTCTGTAAATAATCATCATAGATGTAAGGTTTCACACCTGACGTCGTTTTGTGTTTTTGCTTGACATTTATATCCACAGTTATTAGATATATCTGATGCTGGTAATAGTATAAAAACCAGCCGAGTTTATTGAAATTTATCCAAATTTCGGCAGCGGGGCGTCTATCTGTTTGTGTAATCTGTTTAAGCTAATAAATAATCTTATGAGCGTTCGCTAGGCAAACACGAAGAATTCAATAGTTCGTGCATGCAGTATTAGAATCGCATTTCCTGTTAGACGGAGTGAAATTGATTCAGACTGTCTTATTGGTAAGATTTGTTCACTATTTGTTTATATCTAACTGCACTTTCCAGTTCGTCAGTTTCAAGTTTGTTCCCAATTGAAAATAACTCTCTTCAAGAAACTTGTCATTAAAATTATACTCAAATCAAAGGGCCGAAAGTCCTCAAAGCTGCGAATCTTTATGATAGATAATCTGAGAATGTTGGTAACTTCCGTTGGTTTCATCGAGGCATATTTTCTCCCAAAATAAAAAAGGGACTTAAAAATTCATATACTGCAAGAATTTGCGTCATAAATAAAAGAAATTTACTTCTTATCCTATGTAACAAAGTTTCCGAAAATCTTGAGGGGAGAAAAATGTTGAAAATCGTTTTTTTATGAAAGCACTGCATTTCATGAAAGTAAGTATGTTTAAGGTTTTTTAAAACAGGAGTACGCTATCTTCATACCGTTGAAATATGAAACTAGTTTTGAGAGAGACAGACAGACAGACAGACAGAGACAGACAGACATAGCGACACACACACACACACACACACACACACACACAGAGACAGACATACAGACAGACAAAGACAGAGACAGACAGACAGACAGACAAAGACAGAGACAGACAGACAGAGACTGTTAGAGAGGGAAAGAGACAGTGACAAAGACAACGAGAGAAAGAGATCGAGACAGAGACAAACAGAGATGTAAGAATTTACGAAACTCAATTTCCTGGCTTTAAGTAGCATTCCATGAGTAGAGTACATGCTATACAGCTACCCAATCTAAACTTAGCCTAATGACTAAACTGTGAAAACAGAAGAGAAAAAAAAGATCTAGCGTAGTTCTAATTTAGTGTAAACATATTTTATTTCAGAAAGGTACAACATAGAATAGTACACATAAATAGTTTTGGTTTAAACCTCAAGATAGATATACTTTATATGTTACTCTCTCTCTCTCTCTCTATATATATATATATATATATATATTAGTATCACTTCTGTATCAGGAAAATGTTTTGCTATTTAAAAGCACAACATGAAATAAAAGGAATGGAATGAAACAAACAATAACTTTATAATAACGTTTTCATATTTTTATTTTTTTCAAAATCTCATTTCTGTGACTCTTGTTTATAAAACTGTTTAACAACCACACTATAGTAACACTATGACATTTTTGTAAGTCTGATTTACACATGGCGCTCAGTCACCTGAGATCGAGTTTGGACAATGAATTGTTCTAATTCTAACACAATTTATAATAACAACTATCCACTACCGTATTCTCCATCAGACTAGTGATTATCTGTAAGAACTACAACATGTTTCTTTATTTTCTGATATGCTGTTGATGTTGCACTATGTACTGTTTATCTTTGTCACCAGATTCGAACTTTAATTGTCTTTAAATTTACGGTGCAAATTTGAAAGATGGCGTCGGCTAAGATATACTTACTGAGATTTCATAACAATTAAATGAATAACGAACGATACAAAAGAATCACATGTTCTGTTGCTGTTCAATTCTTTGTAATAAGAAAATTGTTGTCGTAAAAAGCTACAACGCCATTGCCAATAAGCCATTTTTCAATTAAAGATCTTTTCAATTTTTACAAAGTTTTAATTGTAAGAAAATATAAACATGTTTTCATGTATGTCGTATTTAAATGTATTTATTGCAAAAAAACAACATTAGAATTGTCGACTGATCAGCTCAACAATTATACCAATTGGTGTTTTTCTCGCTACATTCGGAACCTATCGACTATTTTATACAAATGTCGAGCCAGCCGATTTGACCGAGTTGTGGCGATTCTACTTACTTAGGATGAAAATGGTTGGGGCTAAAATGAGAGAAAACTACATGACTGTTACTATGCTATTGTGAATATCTATCATGAAGCTGTTATTCTTTTAACAAGCCAACTTACCGCATGGAATCAAATCAGATATGTAAATTTTACTTGTAACTGTTACAAATATGAACCATGAAACATTTAATAACCCATTGTGAAGTAAAATATGTACAATGAAACGTCTTGACAGCGGCCATCTTGGGCAGACCTAAAATGACCTTTGTAGTCGATTGTTGGTAAATGCTTACTTTTGTGTTTGTTTTCGAATACAAGATGTTGCTTGGGAGGGCCGTTTCAGGTGGAGGGTGGTGTTTCACTGTTTTTCGAAGGGATAAGTATGACTGTTAGACGCTGTCTCACTACAGCATTGAAGGTGAAAGAGCAATACACAGACAAATGTATGCACCATCTTGACTTTATACCATTTGTCACTTTTAACTAAAAACCTACCAATATACTCAGAGTTAGAAATCCCCTCCCGTCCTACTCAAACCGCCAATGTCACTTTCACGTCTGCATGTTTCTGACGAGTTGTGTAATTTTCTTAAGCTGAGTACATGCCGACCATTAAACAAATCCCTATTTATTTATCATAAATTAATGTTAGTGGTCAAGATGACAACCTTCATAAATACGATCTAAATATAATCATACAATCTTACTGAAGACATTCAGTTATATACAATCTTCTAATTTATCACATGAGATGCTGTACAGAACATAATTATCATACAAGGTTACGGGAATTATGGTGTTAGTGCATGTACATTTAAACAAAATCACACACACACTTCTCACTTTGTGACCATCATGACAATAACAAACAATTACATTTGCATATTTCATATGTAATACACCAAACAGTTACATTTGCATATTTCATATGTAATAAACCAAACAGTTACATTTGCATATTTCATATGTAATAAACAGCGAGATAACACAGAGCTTGCACACGTTTAGAATTTCAATATTTATATGTCATGAATATAAAACAACCATGGAATTAGCATAAATAATATCAAAAAATCATTTCCTAAGAATCAAATTAGAGTACTATAGGCGAATTACTTACTAGACGGGCTTAAACGAACTATGAAAAGATGATACCGGTATTTTTGAAACTATTTATTCAGCAAATTTAAACAGAGAGAATCGAGGTCCATTGTAAAACAGAACGTTGTTCTCTACGGACACCGAAAAGGTTTGTATTTGTGGAAATGTCATTTCAATCTTTTGTTGCAGCGGGCTCTAAAACAAGCTATAAACAGACTCATGTCAATAGATATGAACATATATAAAAGCTAGTTTTAATTTGTAGACCATGTAACTAAAGAAATCGATAATGAAACAGAATCAGTATTGTAGATAAATGCACTCTGTGTCTGCAGCAACATGAAAATATCCATTTAACTGCCGCAGTGTTAAAAGTTTTTCGTCATTTCAAGAATGCTCCAGCTTCTCCAACAACGAGCATTATTTACAGAAAACAATGGTTTTTCGTGGTACGTTTGATGAACCAAGAAGGTGAAATTATGAAACACATTCATACATATATGTACAGTTGGTTGTCATATCACGTGACCAAACTAGGCTTAAGGCACTGATTTTGTCTATAATATATACAGTGTTACTGCAGCAAACACCGTGGATATGTTCTATATCTACTACTTCTTCAATGAAATGACAATTAACATCGGATGTGACAAGATTACAAAAATCAAGGCATTTTATGAATCTATGGAATTACACAAGCATATGATATTGTCATCTAGATATTGTACAATGTCGTATTTCTCTGTGAGGCTGCAACACGTGATATTTAGACAGTAGTGACATTTGCCTGGAGTCTATAATAAAGAGTGGCAATATTGTAAACATTTACCCTGCCACATTAGGGGCGAACACAGAACAGGACAGGTTGCTATAGAGGGTAAACTCATACATATATATTGATTTCTAAATGTTCTTTGTAAACTAAGATAAATCTATTTAACACCAGATGTTGAAGACTGTAACATCCAGCTTGAGTTTACTTTATTCATCTAAGTTACTATTCATTTGCCTTTCACATTTGCTATTACATGATTTATTGTAGCTTACATTGACTAAATCTGCTAAATTATAATAATTTTAAGATATTTTATTTATTTCAACAGTAATTTAACCACTAAACCGCAGTCGCATTCGCCTCTTAACTAGATTCCAGCCGCACCACATACTTATTTTATGTTTTACTTTTTCGTAAAACGTAAAACCGCACTTATATTACAATCCTAATACACATATAACAATGTGTAATCTAGGTGTGCTTAAAACATCTCAAGCACATCAGCAGGCTATCCACCATCCGGAAATACAGTACGTTCTGCACAATGGAATAGAACCATTTCAAAATATTTCATAATCCAAAACAGTTTACGCTTAAAGACTTTTCTTGGAAGTATCATGTATCAGCGACAATCGACAATAATTCCCAACAAAAATAACTATGACAGTGTCTCTACATTTCAATCAAACACTTCCCTGTTTGACAGCTTGTTATTCGGCATAGATGTAAGTTGGCCGTTGTCCAAGACATCTTTGCTGGAAACCCTTCTCAAGTTTTTCGTTGTTTTACACCTGAGGATAAATCGCAGCTCCTCCATCATCTCGGAAAAGAAAGTTTGCTACAAAAAAGAGATACGTGTTTATGAGAAAGATTGCTACATATCTAACCAAGATGACCACGATTGTCCTGTAATCGCTCACCTGGAACCCTTCATGCAAAAACAGTAAACCCCTTGGGTATTAACTTGATTGATAGTAATATTGATTAAGTACTTGTCAATGATGTAACACATTAAATACATATATCAGATCTAACTTGTATGGGTTCAGAGGAGAATATTTTTAAGTTTTCACTATATTAGTGTATATTATTAAGACGCCTATGTGCCGCACAAAATCTGCTCATAGGATCATCTTTTGAACAAACTGGCTGGGGTACTGTATATGATGTTACGTAAATATGATCTGTCACATGATGTTACATAAATAGGATCTGTCACATGATGTTACATAAATAGGATCTGTCACATGATGTTACATAAATAGAATCTGTCACATGATGTTACATAAATAGGATCTGTCACGAGTTGTCTTTTGAGAAAAAACTTTTCTGAAACGAGTCTAGAAAAAAGTTATTACGCGAGCCTTTGGCGAACCAAGTAACTTTTTTCTAGATGAGTTTCAGAAAAGTTTATCTCGAAGGACAACGGTTGTCAAATTCTTTTTATTACTTTACTAATCAAACGCTGCGTGTATATCTACACTTTTGAAGAAAATAATTTCTGTGTTGTTTTTTTCTACTTTTTTTTTTTTATCTCTGTCGCCCTATTTGGTATTGGAGCGGAATCTCAAAGCGATTATAATTCAAATTAAATTTGTTGAAAATCCATTCAGTGGTTGAGAAAAGATCTTCAAAAAATGTTGTCCTTTCGTAAACCAGAAAGATCGGCTCAAGTAAAACTGGACAATAACCCTTTAAAACAGGAAAACATTATATAGTTGAGCTTTAAAAATCAATACTCCATTCGTTTATTATATCAATGAGAGATTGGTTCTGTATAAAAGCCAGCCTGACCCGCTCATTAATAACTGGGTTATGGCCCTTGTAGCTGTCACAAGTGGTATAATTGATTAACAAATCTCGATTCCTTTCGAAAACCAGCCAGATGCGCACATGATCTTGTACGTCCATCTGTCCGTCTGCCCGCAGTTTCAATCATCCCTCAGTCTATCTATCAGTTTTTTTTATAATATTTTTATCAGTTTAGATACACAATATTACTTGGTGGTCAGCTTTACTTGAAACTTGGCATATATGCATATGTTAATAGAGGAATGATGCATGAACCAGTCAACGCTGTGACGTCATTGAATACCCATTGTACACTTCTTCGCTAAGTGTAACGAAGTTACCGTGTTTGCTAAATATACATAATAAACTTCAATCCTTGAATGTAGATTTCATTCATCATTTTTACTAGTTCATTAACCCTAATCCTGCTGGAAAAAATTGTCGTCTGCTACAACTGTCGTCTGCCTTGATTTTAAAATTCATCAGAATCGTCCAATATTTGGAGAAACAATTGGCCGAGTGTAAAACAGCCTGGATCCGGATTTGACGCCGAGTTACTCCAAGCTGTTTGAAAATTCTATCACGGTTGCCCTTAGCAGGCTAAGTATAAACAAAGTAAAGTTATTTATATTCACAGCCCCTATTGTCAACTGTTCTTACTCGTGGCCTCCCACCCACATGAATACTCAGTACAAGTTAGTTTGGCCAAGGAAACATACCTGTGAGTAATTTTATAAGCTGATTGCTTCCCTCACAATTGAGTTAAAACAAGTGGTACATTAGCCCAGGTGCAACGCAGTTGACATTGCAGCATACAAATACAATATTCCGAATTCAATGAAAACCTCATGTATACACAGTTTTCACTTAAACTTTTATGTACAATTAATAATTCTTTGACAATGACAAAACGATTTTAAAATCGTATCTCTATACGATGAGATTAGTTGTTTGTTTTACATTTAAACCAATATTGCTTCAAAATGGCTCATTATAACTTATGACAGAAACTGACCAACTAATGCAAGCCAGTAGAGCACATTTTTTATTATTAGCATGAAAATTAAAAAAGAACCTCAACGAGGTTTCATTAAAACATATTATCTACGTTTTCCACACTACACTAACCTTGTCCTCGTCTGCATTCTTCTTTGTTTTCCATAGAAACTCCAGAAAAGACAGAAACACGCCGAATAAAGATCCGCCTATCAACACAACAAACACGCCTCCTACATTCTCCACGCCCAATGCATTCGTGTCTTTCTTTTTAACGTCTTCATCCTCACACTTAACGTCACTTTTTTCTTTCCACCATTTTGTATACAGTTTAGAAATCTCTTGTTTTTGTTGTAAGTATATTATTTCCTTAGATATCGGCTCCAGAAACGGTGAATCTGTGAAAAAGAAATACTTTTTTTACTATACTTTTTTTTTACTACGACGTCAAGTTATATCAAAATCCATCCATCCATCCATGGTGAAGTTAGAGCCAAATATAATTTTGGACAAACTTGACCTTTGACTTGACCACACCGTTTGAGGTATCAAAGTGATTCTTGCGGGTGACACACCGTCTCAACAAGGCTAACACATGTGCCAATTTATTTTAAAATCTGTCAACCCATAATGAAGTAACGACCAGGAAATGCCAAATCCGGACGCACGGACAAACGGACGGACGCACGCACGGACGCACAAACACCGAACAAAAAAGTGACAGCTATGTCGAGCTCATCGCAAGCAGGCTCGACAAAAATCACGCTGCAGCGTCATTTAAACAAGATTAAAGCAATCTACAAGAAGGATGGGCCACATGTGCTGTTCTCATAAGTAACGGCCCTTGCTCCAGCAAAATTGATATAAGTTTCCTGAGTTTCCTGAATTACATGAAAGAAACGATGAAAATATGGCTTTGTGCAAATAAGTTCATATTTTCCGTGGTCTGTTAATGAAGCTGGTATCGCTAAACTCACCTTTTGGTGTTGCCAGTCCGTATCCTTTGCTGTCGAGCAGATCGCCGATCTGGACCAAGTCGCAATGGCGGTTGACCTGGTAATCTACAGTAGGCGACTCGGCAATGTATGCGTAGTTCATGTTCGGATCTTTGACCCTGCTAAACCCTTCCTTGTTGTCTTCTACATATACACTAGGGTTAGCCGACATGTATGACCACATTCTCTTGTAGGTCGTAAAATTGGATTGCTAAAATATTGAGTTTGGGTTAAATAAATGTCACACTGGCAAAGATTTAAGAAAAATAACTAAAACTATCACTGACAAACATTTTAATTTTATAAAATCTAATAAGAATAGCTTTTTCTTAGTTTAAAGATTAAAAAACCCACAGTATATAAATTGATAAACATACATTTAGTATAACCTTATGGAGTCAATCAAGACATACTATTTAAGGCGCATATTTTCGATGCCTTATTTTAATTAAATTGTTTCCATTGTAAGAGACAAGACTGTCAGTACGGTCTTTACTGTGTGTGCTGAATCCAGTACCAATGATATCAATAAACATTTTCTAACAAAACGTCGAAACAGCTTTTGATCGCTCACCTGAAGTCCTTAGAACATGAATCAAAACAAAATGTAAAACATTTAAGGTTTTTGTTCGCAATAGGAACTCTTTGTTGTGTACTTAATTTTGAAAAGAATAGAACAGAAATTTTATTGATCAGACTTGAAATTTTCAGTTCATCGTCATGTCACACAACACTTTACATGAACATAGTAATGGTAATAATATATATATATACATCTTCTTATTGACATGACATGGATACTGGACTCATCTGAGACATCTCAACATAACAATAGAATCTAATTAATAACTGGCTATTTATTCGCTAAGATTAATAATAACAACCAACAGAGAATGACCGTTTTAAAATAGATTCCATCCGCATTTCGTGTTGAGAAAAGCTAATTACTAGTATAAATAATCAAATATATTCAAATCAAAAGGTGCTTTACTTTAGTAATTGAAAGAGATTCAGGTGCACTATAAAAAGCTCTAGACACAAACAATAAAATAATCGTTATCTATGTCCCAGGCATTAATAAATCATCAAGTGATTTATTGCTTGTACATATCTAAATATACAAATTGAATAAATGACAACATTTCCAATAAATTAAACCCTTCATGTGATTCATAAGTCTAGACTTTCACGATCCGTATGCACTCGAGTCACTAGTACTACTGCCTTTTACATAACATGAAAGGGGGCCTCCGTGGCCGAGTGGTTATAGTCGTTGACTTGCAATCTCTCAGCCACTCACCGCTGTGGGTTCGAATCCCGGTCTGGGCACTT
>JAULCC010147353.1:0-13519 GCA_032358795.1 Nuttallia obscurata
GCATCTCTCTTCTAATTGCAAATCCTTCAACAAAAGCCTACCTTTCAGTACTCTCTGTTCGTTGATTTATCTTTACGCACTTGTTTCATTTGTATTAGGGGAATTAAGCTGAACATTGATGTTTTTCCAAATAGACCTAATTAATGGTGATCGTGACCATACTTTTATGGAACATGTATAATTATATGTGTTTCCGCGATGTACATGTATGAACACGAATTTCAAAGTAATTTGGTTTGGTCACATTTTGTAGATCTTAAAAAGAAGCAACTCTTCCAGCGTTGGTCGGTGTTTGATTGCATGAGTAGATTGCACGTGTTAACAGTAATAACATTTATTTTGCTGGCCACATACGTTGCATAATTATCATTGTACGTGTCTGTGAAGAGGGGCACTGTTTAAGCGATTCAAACAAACTGAAACATAAAAATGCGAAACTTCCATAAGACTTTTCTCTATATTTGTTCTATTCTGAAATAAAGGCTTTCCTTTTAATAATATCCCGTTGCTGACGTTTACATAAAGTAAATGATTGGTTTAAGGCACGCCATATTTTATATTTGAGACTGTTTGACGTTTGTGTGGCAGTCTTGGTCCATTTGTTATGAAAATCACATAATTTTGGCGGCGGTCCATCTCTGAAGATAAAGCCATTGTCATTTTGGAGACTAGTTTTAATGTAGAGCCTAGCGAATCCTGAAATGACAAAACATTTACACATATGTCAGTTGTATAGTTCGCTATCTTGTCGTCGATACAGGGTAAATAAATGATAGACCATTTTCAGAAATGAACCAGGCTTTCAAATGTTCCACTTTTCACCACCCTCTTCATCAGATAACTACACCGTTCAATATAGTATCATTGTGCACTTTACAGTGCAACGCCGAAGGACAATAGTGAAGATTGCAGTTATTGTGTTAAAATGTCGAAACAGTCATTTAATAATAGCTGCAAAACATCTAAAGTTGATCCTATATTGCTTTATAGTGTTTTCATCTTATTTCTCTATGATGCAATACGACGGGAATCAGAGTACTATTTCGCATACACTCTCGTACAATTCAGAATCACAATCTCCTTCGCAGAGTTACACTGACATTATGATTACACCTGAATGAACTGTAAATGTAAGGGAATGAATGTGTAAGGAACGACAACTCTTCTGTAGAATATTGTTGCGCTTGACCTAATATAGCAGAATGACAACAAAAGAAACGAATATCAACAGAAATCGCGTGTAATACAATTTATATTGGTACCTCATTATTGGCGTGTGTACTAAATTCAATATGCATTTAATGCGGCATCCTAGCAAAACAGTGTTTGGCTCGTAGGATGTGTACAAAGAATATCTCACTGACTGAGCTTAGTTTTAACTGTAGCTCTAACCACAAGCATGCAATGAATATAAACTATGTTTTTCCACATTGCTGTTAACAAAAAATATTCACCCTAGCTCAAATCGTTCTTGCAGCATAATTAATCGATTTATCATTTGGGATTGAATGTCGTAAAATTATTTTATGTAGGGCGAATGCTACACCTTATAGTAAAAACGCGCATGCCAGAATTTACTTAACACTGAGAATCGTTTTTTAAAAAAAATGACATCGAATGTGAAAAATCTACGTCATTTGCAAAACTTGAGCAATCTTTTGAGCAGTACGTGCAACTTCGTTAGAGTCTACGCATCGACCTGTCTTCTTAATGATTTTAAACATGGACATGTATTTGATATTATAAATAGTTTCGGTAAAGTCTCTTGTCGCTTTCAAAGTTCAGACTTATTCGATTCGAAAGTGTTACAATCCATCTCAAAATTACTTTGCAATTTTACCTTTGTTTCACAATTTTCTAATTTCAGTCGATCTCTAGATGTCGATTTGTCTAAAATTAAGCTTTCTTCTCGCAAATAACCCTTGTTTGGTTTTATTTAGATCAGGGTGTACGATCTGTATTGACCTTACTTCATCAAAATCGTGATAGAATTTGTAAACAGTTTGGATCCAGATTAGACGCAAAGAAAATCTTCGTCTAATCAGGATCTGTTTGACACTTGACCAATAATTGTTTTTCCAAATATTTTGGTGATTCTGATAATTGTTAAAATCTAGGCAGACGACAGTTTAGCAATTACATAGAAATAGGAAGACTCAGAGATAATTCATCAGAATTTTACCAAACAGGACCCTTCAATTGGAACTGATTGATAGCAGTAAATGTCATCAGTTAGAGTAGATGAAATTTACTTTTTTTAATGTAACGGAACCTGTAAACTGTCTTACAATGACATTTTAGTCGCAGTTAATGCCATCAGTTAATTTAGATGAAATTTACATTTTTTATCAAAAGTAACGGAACCTTAAAACTATCTAGCAATTTCATTTTAGTCGCAGTAAATGCCGTAAGTTAATTTAGATGAAATTAACATATCTTATGAAATGAAACGAAACCTATAAACTATCTAGCAATGTCATTTTAGCCGCAGGTAAATATCATCAGTTAAATTAAATGAAACTTAAATAGTTTGTTAAATGTAACAGAACCTTTAAACTATCTAGCAATGCCATTTTAGATGCAGTTAATGCCAACAGTTAATTTAAATGAAAATTACATATTATATTTAATGTAACGGAACCCATAAACTATTTCACATTGTCATTTCTTTACATAGTAGGTTAAACATGATTTTAATATAACACACTAAATTCTAAAATGAGTGAAAGTTTGGACTAGTTTTAATGTAACAGATGTACATTCCTCCCTATGTTTATTTAATGATAATGTTCATGTGTATTTTCTATGTGAAACATATGCAATATATATGAAAGTAAACAAAGTAACCTTAATCAGAGACATGCTATTTGATACTGAAAATACACTGTAAAGCAAGAACATCTGTTCAAATAATCAGTTTTATCATTGAAATAAATTTTATTGTATTGCATATCAAATAGTTCCCTGTGCAATTATACGCTCTGGCTTATTAAATGTTCATTTCAAGGTACATTCGAAACATGTCTTCTATATTTGATAATTTGAAACACAAGCATTTGTTATAAACATAATTTGCCTAATTTTGAAATGAAATACTTAAGAGTGTAAACAATGATCTTTATTATCTTTATATCTTCATGTATTTTTTCTCTCTCATTTAAGTGGGTAAAACATTGCAACCTACTTTTGAACGTTTTATAATGTCCAAAAATTGTACATATGTACCTTATGATTCGTATCAAAACTGTATAACTCATGATAATTTGTTTTATCATCGTCCTTTTCTTTTTTGTTTCTTCAATTGAAATTACAATACTATAAAACGACAATTTTAATCAGTACAGGGTTTAAACAAATATTTTTGATACGTAAAATAACAATTTTACAGTCACAGTTTGCATAATTCTTATTTTAATCGAATTTATTCTATTTATTGATATGTTGTATGTCATCTTTAACTTTAAAACTGTTTAAAGTGATGCAAACGACTCATGTGTCGTTTTGACGTTATCTGAACGAAAGAGCCATGAGTCGGACTTATTTAGTTTGTCCAAAATTACAGTAGGTGTACCAAAACGTTTGAGCGACGATTTTCCTTTTCTTTTTCTTAATTTTTGAGTTATTGTTTAATATTTTATATCCCCCATTACCGATATTTAATTGAAACATTTTACAATTAATCATTCAAAATGATAATGATAAGCTTTCAAGATGGTTTGCGGTAGGTTAATGTTATTTCCGGATGCACTCTATGCCTCAAATAGTGAACAGAGGTCCCCCGGGTCTTTCTCTACCTGCAATGAGCTTGACGTCCCGATATGACTGATATATTGTTAACGCGACGTTAAAATCCAAACAAACAAACAAACATCAAACTGATAACCCCTTATGCTTTTTATTTTAAGTTCACGTTTACTAACACTCCTGCAAACAACATTTTCACACTGTAAACCTTACTTTAAGTTATACCTATCCATATGTATTATAATGCAATATGTGTTATGTTATGCGTAAAAGTTAAATGGTGTTAAATGTTATACATGTATGTTTCATCTTCATGTACCTTGTACCTTCTGTGAGGACTTAAATAGTCCTCGCCTGGTGTCCAGTCAATTTCATATTGAATAAGGTATGGTTTAAACCAGCTGAACGAAATGGTAGGTTGGTCCTGGTATGATAACAGGCCTAGTAATGAAAATATGAAATAAGGAATGCGCCTGGTACCTAATTCAATCATAAATATTAAAAGTTTCTTATGTGATATAATTGGTGAGTTTATTTGGATATAATTTACCTGTTATTGATACATCTTCGATGAAAATGTATGGCAGACGTTCAACTGCATCTATCACGCGTGTTAAGATGTTTCCGGATATGACGTAGCTGGCTCCACAGAGATACGACGGATAAAATGGAAACGGGTAAATATCTGACTCCAGACTCCATTTGCCTTCTCTCAGGACTGGTGACTTAACAAAAATATGCCCAAGCATAACTCCATTTTTGGAAACGTTCAAAGTTTTCAAGTAAGTCACCAAATTTACTACGTGAATGAATGTATCGTCGTCAACTTTCATCACAAATTTTAAGTTCAGGCAAAACCGATTGGCCCATTTTAAACCCATAATAACCTTCCGTGTAAGGTTATGGTAACTATCCACAAAATCTGCAACCACAATATCACCATGGTCTTTATCTTCCCTCTCAAATCTAGCCCGTTCCTTTGCATCTAGACTTTTTCTACCAAGAACAAATATCAATCTGACGTCAGTGATTTTGGAGGCGGTCATTGGCCAGATCTGTGTTTGTGAGACACTTCCCCAAGTTTCTCGGATAACTTGACGTGTGGTCACGTGGTCATATTTAGAAATGCACAAAATAAGAAGGTATGGAGGCTGTTCTATAGAGCACGGTTGACCGCGAACAATGAAATTATGATCCATTGGAATGATCCGTTGATTCCTATTTCGAAAATACGCCGAAATGTCATCTTCAGTCGCTGATGTGTTTTGTTTTGATACCCTTGAATTCGTTTTGTTTTTATTTAAGTTCGTTATGTTTGTGATGTTAACTATGATAACTATCATCAGCACTAGAAACAGAACCAAACACAGTCGCTTCAACTGTGAATAAAAAAATACAACATTTACAAATAATGAATTATAAAAACAACACAATATGATTTAAATTTGTATATAGTGTTTCTTTCCCAACCCTATTATCGAATCGATATGACTTTATCAATTCTGGTTTGACTGAATTTTTTAAAAGATTATTTAAAACACATAATTCAAAGCACTGACTACCTGCAAAATTCAATTCGAAAGTAAACTTTTATTTTAAATGAAAGGCTTAAATAATATTTTAAGCATATGTATGAGTATACATGTATGTATATGTCGATGCTGTAATTTACTAATTTTTATTTTTTGTTAATTTGAGATCGTCGATGGTATCTTTTATACGCATTTACATCTTAATTAAGCTTTCTGCTTACCCTTTTCATTCTCCACCAACCAAACACATGCAATAAAGTAAATGAAGTTCGAATTAATCAATAAGTCGTGAAATATAGGTACAGATTGACACAGTACTTAATACTTCAACTGAAAACATACAACCAATCTCTGCTGAAAGCTGAGTAGACGCGAAATAAAAAATAAACAGAGGAAAGGCGTCGCATACACGTATCGACCTTTGTGCTATCTTATCTCTTCCTCTTGGGCTACTTATATGTGACACGTTTTCAATAATATTTTTGATTTTTATGATCTTTAATTTTCTTCCGTGGTGGTGGAGGTTTGGCTTCAATTGGTTTTTGGTGGATCCTTTTACATTCATTAGTCTATTTGTATATTTCCGAAATTGCTTTGAATTGGTTTTACATGTTTTGTTTTTAATTATCACGTTCTTTTATATTATATCTTTATTTTTTCCTACGTTAAACTTCATCAAAGATATTTCTGCTTTCATGAAAATTATCCAATTCAAATCACTTTTATTGATTATATAAGATATGTTACTTGTATCTATTATACTTCGTATAAGAATGTCTACATTCACCGTTGTACTGTGTTTTTATCAACTTACAACAAATAGTTTTTAATTAAATCTATTTTTATTAGAAATTACACGAAATTACACGAATTTGGTACCTGAAAGTTTCATATGAAACACGTAATACAATGTTTGAAAAGTGATCATCAATAGTTTTATTTTCAAAGTTATACATGTATATTGTACCCACAATAATATCTTTCTTATAACTTTCTTATTACACTGCAACATTCTGCCAGAATGGTAGAAGCTAAGAGCAAACACCAGAAATGGAGATTATTCTTGATTTCAAGTCTAAGAACGGGTTGGTGAATTCCTAGCCATATCTCTACTTTTGCAACGTCTCTAGACTTTTTCGAGAGCTAGTCTAAAGTATTTGAGCCTCCTTTTTAGTTTCAAGTCTAATAAAGGGTTGGTAAATTTCAAACCTGGGGTACGTGTCTAAGTGCATTTCAACATAGTTATCTAGGAAACTCCTAGGAGCGCTTCTATGTTATCGCTCCTATGAATGTTAATGTTAAGGGCCCCTGGGTTTGAGGTTATTTCGAGTTATAAATCTTTCTCATTCTCTACAGCCCTTCTATTGCATCATTTGAATTACACCATGTGATTAAATTCAACAAATTACAGTCGATGATGTCTATGAATGGGAATGATCTATGCTCAGGAAGATCTATAACTACGGGCCTGTTTGATTTAACATAACTTAGGAGCGCTCTTAGGAATTTATAGGAGGGCTCCTGAATGCGTTTTTTCCCGATCCTAGGACCGTTTAAACAGTAAACCACTCCTCAGTAAGATATCGCTTCTATGATCGTCCTAGGAAATAATTGAAACACTTCAGAGCGATTAACGCTACTAGAAACAAACAAACAGACTTCAACATACAGACAGATAGACAGACAATGGAGGGAGATAAAGTGAATGAGAAAGGACTATAAGTGGGTGTAAGAAACATAGACGAGTAATCTACGTTTCCCAGAGGACAATGACATTGTCATAATACAGACATAAAATCAATGTAAAAGCAAACAAATACACTCAAAATTGAATCCTATCTATATCAATTTATGGTGATTGTAATGAATTGGCAGAGTGATTTTAATTTCGGTAGTAATTGTAGGGTTCATAAGAGGTCTGAATTTAAAAGAATTTGAGCGTACGAAGTTTGTTTGTTTAAAAAAAAATTCCTGACATATACAATACATTTTTTTATTCAGCATCAAACATACAACTATGTTTATAGCCTACAGCAATTAAGTGGTAAGTAGGGGATATACATGGTGTCTGTTATACACAGACAAACTAACAACATAATTAACAGAGAAGTAAACTGTAAACCGTTTGTAAACAACTGAATTTTGTTTTTCCAATAGAGGTGTAAAAATATTATTTGTATTATACTCTTGTAAAGAAGAGATTTTATTTACGCACCATAGTTATCACTTTTTTCTTTCTTTTTTAAATTGAATGTCTAACTGATAATTTCCTCACATACAACTAAATCGTGGTACTGGTATTATAACTCAACTCATTTGCATAATATAAATAAATTCAGGAGACATGTGCTAGATTTTGTGCCCATAAGAGTGTCAAACTTGTTCAGTGTTGGCAATCTACAGTAGTATGGCTTAAAATGTTTTATTCTTAGTTCTGTATAATGAGAACATACTAACAAAAAGTGATATTTATTTTCAACAACGTTTGAATTACAAAAAATAAATTTTCTGTCATATGGGAGCTCCTTGCAAATGAGCAGCAATTGATATTCGCTGTCTTTGTCTTAATTGCACAGGGTAAATTTTGTATTATTTATGTCTACTGAATTCCATCTTCCGTTTTTTACTGGTAATTTATGGTTTCTTTTTCTGAATTTTTCTTGAACGTTATTTGATAATTTCATACAACCAGAGGCACTTTCTCGCTTTTCGCTAACTGTTTAGGTTACAATGGTACAAATGTATTTGTCCTTCATAAAAGAAATTTACATATGATATCAACAGAACGGTTCGAATATAAATGCTACACTTTCAAAATGATATATACGCGAACATTATTGCATACAGATTATTACACATGCCCTCACAAAAAGAGTGTAAATGAATGAATGAATAAATACTTCTCAAGATAGACAAGATAATTTTAAGACAACGTTTACTTACAAGTTTTCCAGTATAATTCATAATGTGATGCATATCTACAAGAATATTTCCAGTCGATTTTAATATTCAATGTCAGTTTCCAGTGTAAAAATTCTCAATGATACTAACACAGTGATACATGTACTATCTGCACTATGCTTATCGAATACCGGCGCTTTTGTGTATGAGTTGAACATAGCTTTGAAATACGACAGACATGTACTGAAGGTAGGTACTCGTTTAAAGGTGTACTCCAGAAATAAATTTCAAAGTGTGATATAAAGATTTATGGAAAATAACCTTGCCATTTGCAGCCAAATAAGCAAATAGGATGATACTTGGTTCCATCCATGTAGTAATTCGTTCACAAAGTTAAAATTAAATATTAACATAAGCCATTTCCCCGAAATCTTAAACATTGTGAAATGTTATATATATTAGTTTATATTTATTTATGTTAGCTCTATTATGTTGAAAGACTATGGCTTGTTGAAACACTTTCGAGTTCGTTTCTTGATTAGTACTAGAAATTGCTTGGTTTCAAACAAATGTTGGTCAGGAGAAAGCCCCCTTCAGGCTAGAGCCCGCAACCTTCGGAACGCAAAAGCGAACACCATATCCACAACGCCACTGCGCCTTTATAGTGACATTTAACCACAAATTGAGGGCATCAGATATACGGTACCTTTCGAGCTGCGGAATGCAAACAATACCTTAGACAGCTGTAGGCTACTATGATACTAAAATAAGAAATAAAAATATTGATCTATCGATTACAAATAGTGGATGGAATTTGATATAATAAACTACACGTGTTCAGTAACATATTTTATTCATGAGTATGCATACATGCAATAAATAACTCAACTAATAGCTTTTTATGGCTTTTGAAAAACTGTTACACTTACTAAGATACATGTATAATTCTATAGAAAAACAATACAAAAAAACAAGACAATCTTTTTTATATATTTAAAGTATTCAGGGCACATTAAGTCGGTTATATAGATAAATTTCAATTTGAGGGTTAACCAGGTTTTTAAGAAAAACACTTTTTAAACTAAAGTAAAGTTTTCATGACGTCATACAATGATGTCATATCTATTTGCATATTTTATGCACGACACAGTCATATGATATTTACGGCATGGCAATATCTGCATGATTGTGCACTAAATATTTATATAAGCACAATTTAAGTTTGCAATATATTGATCTGAGTTTAAGTGTAAGTGATTCCTTTTTTCCCTTTTTTTTCTAATGTCATACTACATTCTTACCTACTTGTTGCTTGTCGGCTTTCTTTGTTCTGATCAAAGGTAATAAGGATTATTAACTGTACACATCAGTGTATGTTCTTATTTATTTACTTTTAAGTGGTTTTGTATTAACATTTGGTTCAGTGGCAGATTTTAATACGATGGTTAGCAGCAATAACATGTTCTTACATTTGTGTATCATTCTGATACGTGAATAATGTGTTTATTGACTGAACGTATAATTTTTGTGGAATCTTATTAATGATATATAGTCTCTTGTAACTCTAATAAGAGTGGCTATGTACTTATTATATTGTCTTTATATATAATGTATTTTTGTTGTATGCATGTATGTATAGATAGATATATATGAGTGAGCTCCAAGAGAACCGGTCTTAATGGCAGGTTGATGACGTCGTAGAAAATACGATAGAAAGTTTGACGTCATACAAAATGAAAAAAGATTTAGTAAATTTATGACAACTTCTGAAGACACCAATTTTGGCGACATGTTTTCTACGACAATTTGTTGATCAAAACTATTTAAAATTATGCCTAGGAATCTTTTTTCAGAGACTTGTCAATCTACAATTATCAGTAAAGTAAGAGTATAATCTAAGATATATCTTTTACTAACACCTAGGTATATTTTAATTATTCACACTAGCGATAACTGAAGTTTATAGATGTTCCAAGAATTACCAATAGCCTACATATATCTCAGAAGACTCTTTAGTAATAATACAGATGTGTCTTTTGTTTTTGTTTGTTTGTTTGTTTGATTTACGTCACTTTCTGTCAGCTAGGGCTAATGGACGACAGCTGTCTCTAACATACTTTGGTTTTATTTTTATCATAAATATGCCCGACAGCTTGCTTAATTAACCCGTTTGATATTGTTTAACGTGTCTAAATGTTGTTTTTTTATTCTTGGTATATTTTATTGAGCCACAAAAAAACTTCATTTATCATATCTGCTGATTTATAACATATCCTGTGACGACAAATGCTGATGTAAAATATCAATGTAGATTTTATCACAATGTTTGCCTTTTTAATCACCATATGGTGACAGAAATTTTAACATGGTCGATATGGCGTTGACTAAGCCTCTTTAAATTCATTTGTTTTCATTTGTTCGTGTCTTACCGGAAATCATTTATGATTTAAACTCATTATTAGATTTTGATGCGTTTACCTGTTGCTATATCAAACAAAGACGAATAAAAACTGTTAAAAACTAATATACGATGTTCTTTTCCAAAACTCGGCGTCTCATTCGGCTTCAAGTAGTTTGACACTTAGCCAATTGTTTTGCCAAAGATTTTGGGAATCTGTAAAGTTAAAAAAAGGGCAGACGAAATATTGCGCATGCGCAGTATTGCTTCCGACAATGAAGGGGTTAAAACGCATGTAAACCCATAATAATACTTAATGAAAGAAACAAAACTCAGAGTTGGACCACTTTGGGTCACTTGTTAACTTGTTCACTTGTTAAAGTCGTTGAATTTTAGTAATATTGCGCCCCTGTACCGTGAGTTTGAACTCACTTATACAAAACGATGTTTACGTGTGGAAGTTGCATCGTTATGTCATCACCATAAATCGTTAATGCCGCTACAAGAACATCGGCTTTCCTAAATCGAACCACAAGGCTTATCTATATTAATCGTTTAAAACATCCCATGTATAATGCATGTTGTTTATACAATCTAGCGCTAACGGACGTCTTAGAGAGGAAAGCAGATACATTAAATTCGTTGGTTCTTTTACGTGCACACGGGGGACTGAACCCCGACCGGTCACTTTATCCCGACACCGACGGACAAGTCGCAATACTATCACCAAATCCTTGGCGCCAAGCAGGGAAAGCAATTACTACAAACTTTAAGGTAGTTAGCGTGTTGTAAAACATGATGTCAGAAATATCTCAATGTTTCACTGGAGATAAGCCTATACAAATACCATGATATTTTTGTAAAATAATACAACTTCACCGTAACATTTTCTTGGAATAACTCCTTTTTTCTAAAAATCACATTTTTAAAGAAAAAAAAACACATTTATATATGAGATACAGTTGTAATATTTCCCAGATAAATACCTCATTGCATGTCAATGTTTACATAAATAGCGCTTTTTAAAAATTCCATGTTTAATATTATTTTAATATTCTTAAGAAACCAAAAATCGCATTTTTATCAAAATCCTTCACTACAAAAGTGAGCTGTCAGATGTTATATTTTACTTCCAATGTCTGATAAAGTATTTTATATAGTAATACTATGCTCCATATGAAAAACATTTCACTGCGTCATATTATAGTAATACCAGAGTTGCTTCCCTTCAAATTTGCTTTAAGAAGAACTTGATTCCTTATCAAAATGTTTCACATGTGTTACATTTTAAGAAGTATAATTGTATGTCAACAGTTTTGGGTACATACAAATAAAATGTGATATTAAGATAGGGATTATTCTTTAGCAAAAGACGGAACAAAACAAATAGTATATTGAAATAAAAGGTAGATCTATACATTTTTACAGCTTTGAGAGCGACATGAGCATTGGAGCTTTTATATAATATTTCAGAGACTAATATTTCTTGTTTATAAGATTGTTAATCTGTGTGTGATTTGTTCAAAAGTTTCCATTCACTCTTGTGTAAAATAAATCAACGTATATAAAACAGGTTTAGTATTAGTAAGTTCTTAAACTGGTTTTTGTTTGCGCAGAGACGTACTAGGGGGTTTGAAGGGTATTCTCTTGAGCATTGAAATCAAGCATTAAGCATTTTGAAATTAACCACAGGCAGATCTATGGCATCGCCTGAAATTAAATTGGCAAAAATATAATAGAAACATTAGAACGATGATGTTAACATCTATATTTTGTCCATTGAACATAGAGGGATCTTGGGTGATTAGAGATTACCCTATTGCACCGAAAGCTCGGACAAATGCTAGTTAAACGCAGTAAAAACCGTCTCGGGAGTGCTCAGATAATCTCCAATCAATTAAGCAACCAACATATCAATGTCAGAATGCGTTAATTCTTAGAATGGACATACATTTTATTTTGTTCCGATTTGTTACTCTGGTTCTTTGACACTTCAAGGTTTGGTTTGATATGCATATCTGCATCTCGGTTTTATGTAAGAAATAATTGTTTCTAAACGGTCGACTGTGATCTCTTGTTTTAATTTGTGCATATACTTAAAGAGTGAATACCGAAAGTGAATGAATACAAGTGATTATTGAAACTACATTCGATGGTTCTGCCTTATCCAATTACATTTACCGATGTACAGAGACTAGTACAAGTCCCGCCCTGACTTGTCCAATAATTAAAAGAATATCAGGAACGTGTCACATTTAACAAATCTTTGATGAGTAGAAATAAAACAACTAGTCATTCAGCCTGTTACACATATGAACTCTTAAGAACTGGATACATTGTCGATACTCATCAGTATATCATTCCAAATTAAAATCTCTTTAGTGCTTTATAAAGAACGACCCTAAACAGCAGAGTCAGTCGGCGATCTTTTCTCCTTGCAATATAAAAACGATATATGTTCAGAGAAATTAACGCACTTTTTTCGGTTTTCAGAAAGTTTAGTAGCTTTGTACTTGTCAAATACCAGTACAATTTTAAAGATCGTGAAAAGCAGGTAAAATATTTGTTAGAATAAATGCAACTAAGTAGCAGCTGTTAACAATCAGTGTGGTATTTCCCACTAATGTAGACTTACAAGTAAGTAAACAAGGTGGCACATTCCATTTTAATATACAAGAAAAATTTATCTGGGTCAATCCTTTTGCCATAGACAATGTTCTCATATGAAAGCTGTTTAAATATACAAACAAACTTAGCCATACTATATTGTTTCATCTAACAAGCAAATATGCATTGTGGCTATTTGGAAGCTGGGATGTGATAAAGTCCTTCAAGTAATGTTTTATTTATCAGATAAAACAAATCATATCAGAGTGAGTGAGTGAAATGGGGTTTTACGGCACGTCAGCACACAAAGGCTATATTGCGCCGGAGTATGTATGTG
>JAULCC010147464.1:0-13519 GCA_032358795.1 Nuttallia obscurata
CGACGTTAAATTCCAAATAAACAAACAAACAAACGAAAGGTGGAGGAAGACCCCGGGCGACCTCTGTACACTATTTCAGGAACAGAATGTACCCGGGTAGAACCACCGACCTACCGCAGGCCAGGTGGAAGGCTTCCTCACTTGAAAAATCCTAAGTGCCCAAACCGGAGAGGGGTTGAGAGGCTGCGAGTCAACGACTATAACCACTCGGCCACGGAGGGCCCTCTTTAAATACTACTACACACCGTATGTCAGATTATTATGTATGAGATGTCCAATTTACAAGTCATGGTAAATGATACCTACGTTTTGTCCCAAACACAGTCTTCCACTGGGATGTAAAGAGTTCGTAGCCCTTTTTATCCTCCTTTCTAGAATCGGAATCACTCCATCTGGTGTAGGCAGCACCACGCAGTGCCAGTCGAACCCCTCTTACACTGAAGGGTTCTCCCACGTCAACTTTCCATACCCCAGTCACTTCCTCTCCGGGTCTGTACACTTGCTTGTCCCCATCTAACGCAATCGTCACAGAATTAATTTTGGGCATTTTTCTCTAACACACAATTTGGCCCCGTTGTTGTACCTGATAGCGTTCTTTGTTGTTTATTTAAGTTAAACTGGTTTCACGAGTATCTTATACAGCGTCCTTTGTTGTTTGAGTAATGTGCAGTTAAATCATATTATCCGGAGTGTCTGGTTTCACAAGTGTCTTTTACATATATATCCGTTTGTGCGTAGTGTATATAAAGAGCAGTACATGATACGACTTCACGTGATCCTGGCCTCGTGAAAAATAATTATTTACGGAATATGCGAACGATGGGGAAAACCCATCATGTGACGTTGATAATTTACGTCTGATTCAATCTCAAGTGGTGTTGATAAAGTGAATCTAGGTGCACCGTGGGATATATTAAATATGTTATCCATGTATAATCAGTTACCGATTACATTTATCGTACAACATGAATTTGTCACTAGACACGCGTGACTTGTGCAAGATAATTAATTACAAAAGCTTCAAACGAATCTTGTAAGAGTTATCTTTCTTTAGTGTTTTCAGGACAATATAACGCACCCCGATTGCTACGTATTTTATTCACAGCCGTAGATATGAAATGTCCATAAGCAAAGTAAGCACGATGAAATATAAACATGGCTAACAACAAAATGAAATGTATGAGCCTAGTAAGACCATAAGGATGCATACATAGTATACATAATTAATATGTCATACGAGAATAAATTACATGTAATAAACTGTAATCTTCTGATATCTCATAGTAATCACAAAGTATCAGGACCAAACAAATCAAACTACTTTCAAATAGTATATTCATATTCTGTGAAAATTGTGTGTTTTTAGCATGTATATTAGCAAGTACTTGTATCATATGCTCACAATAGGCCTTGCGTTCAGGAGGTTGCGGGTTCGAGCCCCGAAGGGGGCCTTTCTCCTGACCTTCATATGTTGACACAAAGTACTGATTCTACCCAGGAAACGGACTCGAAAGTGTTTCTACAAGACATATGCTTTCAATATAATCGAGCTAAAATAAATAAGTTTAAACTAATAGGCCTAATTAAATAGCAGAATCTGCATATATGTTTTTATTCCTTAGTTCAAACGCTTTTTCATTAAAAATTGATAGATTACAAACTTCTTTGCTTCCGACAGAGTTAACAAATGGGATACGTTTTTGCATATTCATCTGTTCAAGAAATATTTCTTAACTTGGTTTCTTCTTAAATCATCATTCTCTCGTAATACACATTCACAAGCAAAGTGGTATTCTTCCTCTAAGATATCGCACATTTTACACTTTCTCTCAATTTGCGAAGTTGACTCTAGTTTATGCCAACGACCAGTTTCTACCTCTAACCTATGTGATGACACCCTTAATTTGCATAAAGCAATGCTATATATTTGGTATTAATATATACAGAAAGATATGATTGAGAATTAAATTGATATATTGGGCCTCCCGAGATAAATTGGACAATGCAAGGCTTTAGCAAAACCTTTTCATATAAGCACTGCTTTATTTAGTGTATATGAGCATAATGTACCTGGTTAGTGCTTCAGCAACCCCCAAGAAAGCAACCACAGAGACATACATATTGTTATCATTAATAATTTTATTGGAAGAAAAAAATATTTTTTTTCTAGTAGTAGCATCATTAGCAGTAGTTGTAAAAGTAGTATTGTTCTTCTCTTCATCTTCTTCTAATGATATTATTAATATCTTTGTTTTATCTAAAACAAATCATCGTTATTTTTTTATTATTATTATTACAATAATTATTTTTATTTTTATTATTATTATTATTATTATTATTATTATAAGCTGAGTCATCTGATTTTCGTTCCACGTTATCAAACTCAAATCATGTGATACAAAATTAGTATATTTTCATGTTATTATTATCTGAGGCGTGTGTGTGTCTTTTTTGTATTACTTGAAAAAAAAAACGATCACTAAACTAATAGTATACAATTTTTCTATGTCTGAAGTTTATCAAAGCGATACAGCTTTCTTCGTGTATTGAAACTGTTCGGTTCAATTTCCGGTTTTCAATTATATATTTTCAAGCTTATTTCTACCTTCCCTTTTGTGAATTGTAAAATATAGTTATTGCCTGTACTGGAAATTCTGATAAACAAAACATTCGTGTTTGTTTTTCTATTTTCAGAAAATAAAAAGATTTGTCTCTGCTTTACAAAGTAAAGTACTTGAAAGTCAATATATAATAATGTTGGTAGAATTTGTGGTCCGACCCCATTTCACTGTAATTAGATGGAAAAAAAAAGTTTAATCTAAACTACCAGACTGCGGATGTCCTTATTTCAGCTGTAATCTAATGTATAGCTTTTAATTATGTGTTTTTAGGTAGAAAACACATCTGGTTTATTAAAGGATGTGGTTATGTGGTTATGTGTATAACACCGGTTAATGTGTTGCTGCTGTCTTATTGTTGATATGTCAAAGTCAAGTCAAGTCAAAAGTTTTATTTCTGTATTTAGGCCTCCGGTCCATCATATATACTCTCAACATTCAAAAACATATTTTATAATGAGTGACATATACAATGATTATTGCAATATAAGTCTCCTTAATTCAAAAGCTTCATTAAGAACTTGGCAAGTTTAATAATAGCTCTCTCATTTGAGTCTGGCATAAGACGATTAAAATTGTGTTCACTTTTATCTCAATATGTATTAATTACCGTAACAGTGACAGTCTGTGAAGTGCATACGGTCTCCTGTGATATAATCATGATACTCTCTTATAATTCAGAAATGAATGACGTGGTAAATAGCTGTATATTTCTTTAAAGGGGCTTTCCCTAAAACGTTTGATATATTCATATAGTTTTTCAAGATTTCCCCAAAAGTATTATAAATACAATGAATAAGATAAAAATGATATCGCGCCCTGGTAAAATTCAGCATAATGACCATAAAAAACAACATTTTTTTACGATTTTTAATTTCGTAAATCTTGAAGACTTTAGTTCGACAACATCGACCATTTGAATTTTGAGGGATTTTACGAATAGACTGTACGAAAATGACCGGATAGACACGGATGATTTTAGAAAACCATCGAAAATAACGGAACTAAACCATTGATGAATACATTCTAAATTGCTAAAGAATAACTTCGGTCACGGCTGTTTTTCAACATTGTTGTTCACAGTTTTACAAATTTTGCAAATGAGTGTATGTTAAGCTATATATACAATGGATTTACATACTTTTGACACTCTTTAAAATCGCGAAAGTTTTAGGGAAAGTTCCTTTAATGAAAATACGATGAAACCATGATTCTACTTTGATATAGAATATGTTCACGGAATTGTCAGCCATTACCAAAGGTGTTTTACCAAAGGTGATTTATCATTTAGAGGTTTATCCAATAGGCATGTCTATATAGGACACTTTGTCATCTGCGCTTAAAAATGGAAAGTAAAATGACAACACATTAAAGAGCAGAGTGTAAAGGAAGAAAACCTATGAAAGAAGTTATTGCTGACAGGCAGTCACCAATTTTCAGTTGAATCTATATTATAACAAAGTATAGATCTGGGATTACTTAATAAAAAGCATATTGTTTGATTCCTGCAATGTCAGTGTCTTATTTCATATCTTTATTACTATAATTGTTATTATTATCATTATTATTGACATTATTATTCATTTAAAGGTTTTACGCATCACTATCTGTTTTTTCTTCTTCTTCTTCAAATATATACATGTAAATTGCAATTTATTCTTCAATGACTTTTGGTTGTCATCACAATCGTGATTATTTGATCAGTCTTACTCCACTGTGAATAAATATATCTACATTTTATTACATCAATACATTTTACTATCGCCTTAGATAACTATTTTTTACGTTTCAAATTACCACCGCTCAACAGAGCGATTAAATATCCGCTATAGATAATCATTTAGAACCTTCATTCATTGTCCTAGTAGTTAAAAACCTTCAATAAGTCCCTAGCATAAACCATTACATTGTCGGTTAAACGCAGTCAACGGTTAAAATGTGCGTCTCGCGACACAAAGCGATAAAATCCGATTGTTCCGAACAGTGACGTTTCTACTTGTTGACCGTTGCTAATAACGACGTTGAGGACGGCGTTGAGATAATTGTGAAGGGACTGTGTTTAAAATCCACAGACAAAATTTAAACCTCTCTACTTTACTTCAATTAACCGGTTTGGCATAACGTGCGCAGGATATTTAAACTTCGGGAGGTTTAAGTTGTTGTGGTAATAACTTTTTTTCTACTCAGAAGTAAAAGGATTTTATAAAGAGACAAAATGACGACCGTCGGAGTCGAGCCAGTGAAACTGGAAAGGGTCAATCCCATGAATATTCCGAGCTATTCGTACCAGTACCCTTCTTTCCAAAGGGTCCAGCTGGCGGCCGTGAAAGAAGGACTATTCCATCCAAAATTGCCGTCGTTCCGACGAATGGATATGGATACCGCCGGGCATAAACTGCCCGACGAACATTGTCGTACGACTACATCCTGCGGGCCAGGTAATTCATTCATATGGTATAACAATTTTTCAAAAGTTTTTACTCCATTTAGTTATACAACATATATAAATGTCATTTCTCTCCAATTTTCACCATTAATTAAGCTATTTCAGTGATATCTGTATTCGATCTGCAGAATGGATATGTGTGAGTTATACATGGTTATAGGGGTGGTCAAAATTACTTGGTTGGCTTGCATGGAAAAGGATTAAATACACAAAAGCCATGTTTCTATCAAAACATACACAAGAAATGATTTTTGTTAAAAAATACTTCTGTAATGGGGAAATTTTTATGTTACCTAGATCAATGTAGATGTGTATAAAATATCAATGTGCAGTTCCCATAAGCTATACAAGTTAAATATTTTCAACGACCATTATTAAAAGCAAAAAAAAAACAACAAACAAACAAAAAAGAAATAAATATACACCCAATTCTTTACAGAACACAATATCTTATAGCTCTACAAGAACTTGGTCAAAACATGAAGGTCCTTGTATTTCTATTATTATATTCGTATCTTTGTGTCTATTGTGTATAAACAGAACGAGGTTATAGTACATCTTCTACATGCACCAGTTTGGAAGATTGCACTAAACTTTCTCTCTGGGTTGTACATGAATATTTTATATAGATCTTAGACCAGTGTATTGATTAATCCTATCCAGATTATCGCCGGTATTGTACGTCTTAACCTGATAACAATATATGCACGGTGATAATCCTCAATATTACTTATATACCGTAAGAGAAACTCGATCAATTTTATCTTGAATATCCATATACATTTTGTACGAATATAAATCTACCGCTACTGTGGGTATTTGTTCACAAAAGATTATTGATTTAAAGGTATAAGTTCAATGTTTGATTAAGCAAGACACATTATCTACCGGTGTTGTATTTGCACACAGCCTTTATCTAAACAGTTTGGTTGGAAAATCGAATGAATGCTTTTTTACCGGCTTATGTTGTGTATTACGGCTTTCCTTATCCTGAGATTGGTTCTAGTTTCAGGCCCCGTGTTCACGTGTTCACAAATCATTTTTCATATTTAGCTGAGTTTGAGATTTAAATTGTTTCCTGTTAAACAACATTATGGCTGAAATCAGCTGAGACAAATATGCCTTGTGAACGCTCGACCAGATAAACATAGTATTTTCTCAGTTCAGAAAACACGAGCTTCATTTAAATGCATTCACAAGAGTTATCTTTGGAGTGAAAATGAATAATAACAATCATTATCTTAAATTATAACAAAAAGTTTGTTTTCGGTTTCCTTACATTCACTATTTTAGTTTTACGGTTCTAAAGATTTACTGAAGAAAACAATCGAAAAGGCCTATGTGAGTCAATGTTTTCGTTTAAAGGCAATGAACAAAAGCATAATGCCATAGTGTGCTGCTTATGGTTTTATTAGGGGTATTATAATCAACAGTTCCCCAGGGCCTGGTAAAAATTGTCTTAATAACTATCCAGACTAAGGGGATTTATCAGAACTAGCCGAATACTTAAAGCAATTTATGTTTCTGTTTTGTTTTGTTTGTTGTTCTTTTTTTTGGTGGAGAAGGGTAACAAATATAGTACATAGCAGTTCTGTGCCTTTAGCATAGCTAACAGTTACTTGCTACGATGTAGTTAGTTCTGGAAAGATACCTCGGAGCACGGTTAGTTTTACTGGCCGTCTTGAAGTAAGTGAAATTTTCAAGACGACGCGTAAGACACAGACAAGCAAAAATATTTGTATAACCATATCATATAAGTTCGATAATAAAACAATTTCTTTGAATTAATTTAGTTCCTCGCGGTGCTTCTTAGATAATTCGACTATAAAAGCGAAGGGTGGTGCATACAAAGGCACACCGCCTTTAAGCCCTTGTAGAAATCGTACTTGCAACTACTGGGTTAAATGTCTAACACCTTGACCACTACAATACATTACTTAAATGTCCTTTTTCCTTTCAGGCTATATTTAAAACTAGAAATGTGACTTTAAATTCAACCGACACAATTCAGGTCAAACGGCGATTTTATAGCTTTTAGTGGTGGAGAAACTCTCCAAGCACCCCTGGGTTACAGAACCATAGACTCTCACCGCAAGCTGGCTTGTCAGCTTATTCACACGGAAGAATGTATGACCCAAGCCGGTATTCGATCCAACAAATCCTCAGCTGTAAAGGATCATCTGATTACACGTTTACGAAAAGAGTTACATGTACACCAAAAATTAGATGCCTACACACTTTCACTAAATATTAAACAATTTAGTTGGAAGCAATATTGATTTTTATGCCAATCTGAAACTTCAGGAGTGTCCAGATATGTGACCAAACATCTACCCCACCCCAATATTCTTTTTTAAAGATACGGCTTTGCTTTTCAATTCTGACGGGTGTATATGTCTCTTTTCAAAACCTACTAATTGGTGTTGAAGACAGATCTCTGTTCGGGTAATTGAAATGAAATGAATGTCCTCGTTGATGTTTTGGGTGGATAATAATTTATAATATCTTTAAACGAAACATTGTATTAGATGCATTCTAAATCAGTGTGATGTGATTTGAAATCTAATTAACGGGGTTTTATTCATTCTTATTGCATAAAGCATGTTCCAGTCAGTCTCAAAGTCAGACGTTTTTGGATATCTCCCTAGTAAATAGTTGCAATGCACAAAAGTATATATATATTTGTCACGTGCAACCAGTTTAGATTTAGACCAGTCTGCACATACATACAGTCTGATCAGGGTATACACAGTTCGCTTCTTGGACAGAAATAACTTTATCAATCTGAAAGCGAACAGTGTAGATGCAGATCAGACTGCACGGATGCACAGGATGGTCATGGTATACATTGTTCGCATATATCCATGGAGTAAAGGTTTAAGGATATAATGGGGTGTGGTAGTTTCTACTAGCAGTCCCCTGTGCCAAATGTTGTCTATGGCATAACTTAATCCCTATGACACTAAGTTGTCGGTATTTAGAAGGGTATAACATCGGTATTGTTGGCTGCCTGACTCACATTGACAGTTGTGAGTGGATTTCTTTTCATTTAATATTAAACAGCAAGTACTCTTTTCATTAGCAGATAAATCCAGTGTTTATATCATGATGGCCATGTGCTAAGTGCCACTCTTTATCGACGCCATGTATCGGGTTATATTGGTTCACTAATCTATCTCCCTGTCTTTGTCTATACACATCTTCATTCTTCTACTAAACTCCGCTCTAGGCTACTCTCTCTACAGTCGTTTTCTCTCTCTAAACCTCTTTATATTAACATTTTATGAGTACTACGGGTGTGTAAGTATGTGTGTGTTAAAAAAAATATTGAGAACAACCAGAGACACAGAATGTTATATATGTCTCTGTAATGCCAACTGCATTTCCTTTTTATTGTTGATATAATATCTGGCTGTAGCTGCTACAAATCAGTCAATGTTTATAAACCAAATCGATAGTTTAAGTATATACTGCAGTCTCTCTTCAGCAATACAGTTTGGACAAACATATTTGCTAAAATAGAGTCTAGGAGGTAAAATGGAAACACCTTACCTTTCCCATTTCTCTTTGTTTCATTTCTTTGTCTCTTTATCTAAGTGACTGTTTGTCACATTATTACCTACCCAGTTAGCAACACCAGCCTCTTTCAACTGAATTAACTTCTATTTAATTTTTTGTTTCCTTGAAAGTTCAAGTTTTCATAAAAGATTTGACAAGTTCGACATGTTTATTTGTTCAAAATGCATAAGACAAATAGTCCATGAAGAAAACAAATTCACATAATATATAACTGCCAAAAAACTGTTCAAAACAAAAAACAACAACATGAGAAAACATTTAAATCAACTGTAGAATCACCAACATCATCAACAGTTACTTAAACAAAATATATATACATATACTTTCTGATCAACACTCACAGAGAAGATTTGAGAAAAAATATATTTAAACATCGGATCTCACAATGTGTTCACCTTATGATAAATGTAGAGCATATTTTAAACGTAGATCAAATTATATATTCCACGATGTCAGGTCAGCCAATTTTGTTTGACATTTTCTTTATACATTACTTTTGAAAATGATTGGTACAAAAGTTGGATATATAAAAAGAAACAGATATCAGTACACAGCAAAGAATGGACAGCATGATAACAAATAATTTGAATTATAAATGTTAGCATGGAGTTGGGACTTGGGACCAGCTTGTCTAATACGGGGATAAAAAATAATTTATCAATTATTCCTTACAACAATAACTCTCTCCTTTTTATATTTAAAGCCTTGTAATCAAAAATAGCGAATTTTCTTATATCATTTTCATTCGGAGAATTTATATATATATATGTTTCTGCATATTTGGTCTATTTCAATAATATTTTTGATACAGTTTTATGAAAAACAGTATTTAATTTGTATTTTAGGATAAAATTTCACTCTAATATTACATGCCTTACATTTTTCTATCCATAACTGGTGTTGCATTTGGTTTATTTCAACGTCCTGCTTCTATTCCAAGTATATGAGATGCCACTCTTAATCTAGTAAATGCATTACAATTTTTATTACTTTACAAATTGACAAATATGGTTGCAATTCATAATTGCATATATTTCTATAAAATAAAGCTCTTTTTTAATTGTTAAGTCTACCATTCCACTCTTGCAAAAATGTACCATCAGTTCTTTGTTTATGATAAGAATAACTTAATATCTCCAACTCTTTGTGCTAACTAAACATACTGAAACCAAGTTATACAGATAATCATGTACCAAAGAAGCCCATTTAATTGTAGTTACATTCTTTTCTATCTCACTTAACGCTAGAGCATATATATTCTCTTTACAAAATTATTGTTACTTTGTTGTATTAGTTTAGTCCATTATTTAATCATAAAATATCTTTGGCAACGCAGTGGTTTCCTTCTTAATTCACCATATACAAAATCATTTTGAGTGTGCTGTTTTTATTTTTTCACACCAAGTATTTTTTTTATAAAACTTCAGACAAGTTTTTTCAATTGTATCTGCTTTGATAAATCCCCAAACTTCTTCGCCATAATATAAAATAGGTAAAATCAATTTATCGAATAGATATATCCTGTGTTTAACAGTAAGAGTCGTAAACTTATATAAATGTTTATCCATCTTAAAAATAGCTTTTAAGGCTTGACCTACAAAAGTCATTTTACCTAAGTACGAACTATTTACAATATCTATGATAGTACCATCATATTTAAATTCTGAGGTAGTCTTCCACCGTTTTTAAATATCATTACCTTTGTCTTTTATGTGTTCACAGTAAGTTTCCATTTACAGCAATAATCATAAAGAGCATTTAACCCAAACAATGATATAAAAATATAATCCGTTAGGCTATTAAGCCCATGAGGCATAAAAAAGTATGGCGAACAGTGATAATCACGCTTTTCACGCAAATAACAATACACAAATACATAAATCACTGAGAAAGTTTAATCTATATAGTCGAGTATCCAAGTATAATGGTCCAGGTTAGCGTCAACATTTCCCGAAATGAAACGGAAACATTGAACCCTAGTTCAACAGTGGGTATCATTAAAACAATACCAATCTAGATCCTGCAATCGGTGGGGACCTATATTTAAAGGATGTGAGTGTCCTGCAATCCTGATCAGCACAGTTTGCACAAATGATTCATAAACTATGATAATATCTAAAATAATATTATACATGTGCTCATAAAATAGTCAATTCTATGATTTTTATACCAATCGGTCCCCGGCTGCATAAAACAATTGTTTTCTTCCATATGCATATCGAAAGTTAGTTTTTAAAAGAAGTTTCAGTTACATATAGTTTAAACATATTTTATTGCTTATACATAACATTATACAATTACATATATTCACACATTCAATATATAAGCAAAAGGGTCGGACAACAAGTCCTCCCCTTTTATCGGTGTGTTTTCCCTTAACATGATGCGTTACATGACAACAATATACTGTATGTGCATTAACAATAATATGCAGGCATGTAATATGATGTTAATATTTATAAGAAACGCATAATTAAGTAATAAATTCATATAAAATGTGGATTTTAGAGACTAAAACGTGTATCTAACTAACATAACTAAGTTACATACCACAAGAAACGAAACTGTACATACTAGTTTTTTCGAAACGTACAGAAGTGTTTCGTCTTGTGCGTGACGTAAAAAAATATTTCGTCTTGTAAGTGACGTAAAGAGAATGTTCCGTCTTGAATGTGACGTAAAGAAATGTTTTAGCTTGTTCGTGACGTAAATAGAAGATCTTGCATGAGTTTTAATTCAATGTCATATTTATAAAACGAGTTGACTAAAACACATATATGTAACGAGTCTTGGCGAGTGTCATATGATTTTAGTCAACGAGTTTCATAAATATGATATTGAATTAACACTCATGTAAGATTCTTTTTATCACAGAAAAAAATAAAGAAAATTGAACAACTATACATATTAGACAAAACGTCTCCTGTACATATTTTTGCCGTTAAAAACCGAATTAAAAACGCGACGTCATAACAACGCCCTGCCGACAATGACGTCATATGGAGCGTCAGCAGATGGCACCTTGTTATTCAATTGAGTGCGTTTATCAGTCGGTTTCAAGTTATTTTTATGTAACTAGTTACATATGATATTTATGTCACTGCTTCATGTCACTCCCAGAGGCCAGTTTATGTGATAAAGAAATGATACGTCGTAAAGAAATGTTTCGTCTTGTACGTGACGTAAAGAAATGTTTCGTCTTGTACGTGACGTAAAGAAATGTTTCGTCTTGTACATGACGCAAAGAAATGTTTCGTCTTGTATGTGACGTAAAGACATGTTTTGTCCTGTACGCCACGACACGTGATGAAATGTTTTGTCTTGTACTTGACGTAAAAAAAATGTTTTTGTCTTGTACGTTACGTAATGAAATGTTTGAACTTGTAATTTCGTCTAAGTCAGTTTTAGTAATTTTACTGCAATGCTGGACGTTTGTAATGCACAACTTCTATAATAACATCAGATACAATTTCTACGATAATTAGAAACAGAATGCGAATGATAAGTTAAAATATTCAATTCTGTTAACTTCAGATATTTATAAAGAGACATCAAATAAGAAATGATGTCAGTTTTCAACTCCTTCTCTGTTTTTGAAATGCATTTTCGAAGCACAGGTATCTGTTTTGTTTGACATATTCTTTAATACCGACCTAATACATGTATTTCTATATAACCATAGCGATTATCTAAACTTTTTATCAGTTTTAAACGAGTATCTTATCACAGTTCTAAAACAAATACTAAAAAATACTTTTAAATTTATTTTTGCAGACGACTTTCACAGATCGACTTCTACATTGTTCGAGCCACCCAAACGACGCATGTCTGCCCTGGTATGTACTACATTCATTATCTTTCTCAAAGACAACATTATTTCAAAATTATTTACTTTGAATTTGTTTCTGTTATGTTGAAAGTCGATGGCTTATTTAGAAAAAGTCTCAAGTCAGTTTAGGGGATTGAACCGGTAATGTTTGTCAAATGTGAGAGAAAGCCTCTCCCCCTTCTGGAATTGAATTGACGGCTTCCTAAGATTAAGGTGGACACCGTATAAACCGAACCACTGTGCCATTTCAGTAATTGTTAACCCTTAGCCTGCTGGATAAATGTGTCGTCTGCTAAAACTATCGTCTGTCTAGATTTTAAAATTCATCGGATTCGGCGTCTAATCTGGATCCAAGCATATTCCATCACGGTCGCGCTTAGCAGGCTAAGAGTCAAATCCACATATATATGTTTCTAAATTTAGAAAACAAAACACAAAACAGAAAATATTTAAATAATCTATAAATAAAATATAAATATACGTTTGTATATTAACGCGTCTTATAACGATTTACGAATTTGATCTATGTTATGGCGATGAAATATACTGAGCTCTTTAGGTTTTCAATGGTGATATGGTAATTCATCTTAATGGAAAAGGTTAAAGAAGATACTAGTTATCGAACGTTTTATCGTCTTTTCTAGATCAAACGTTTCATTTTTATCGTTGGGATATTGGCAACATGACTTAAATGTAATATTTAATTCTATTATGCGTCTCATTCCAAATTCCCATAAATAAAACGTGTTCTGCATTCCTTAATTGCTTGAACAAAATTGCTTTTCAGGTGTACCTATCTCCCACTTATGAATACAGATATCTATACCGTATACCATAAACTTTCCTTTCCAATACAATTGAGTTATTTTTCAATTATTGTTACACTATCTCGAAATTCATTCTTGAAGTGATATTTCCATTGGTAACTCGCCATTGATTTCTTTAAATAACTTTGCTCGGTAAGGAGCTCCTTTAGCCTTTCCAGTTATCTGAAATCAGTATCATTTCTATCAATCCATGATCAATATCAACTTGAAATATATTATG